>CM073142.1:3282506-3447506 GCA_037039145.1 Fundulus diaphanus
GCTGTCCTGGTATTCACAAAGGAGGGCCTTGCACAGTCCACCCTAACTGGAAAGTCTGGGAGGAGGGGGCCGCCAAAAACACAGCTTGATGTTGCCAAAGTACAGGCTATTACAGGTATGTAATTGTCTTGAGTTACATGCAGTCTATTTAAAAGCTTCTGTGATTTCTATCCACCTTATTTTCCAACGCGGAAGTAACTATGGGTCCAACTTCCGTTTTTTTTTTGTGCGGCACTTCTGTTTCAGTGCTTCCCTCGGCCAAATAACATTAGTTTGACTGAAATGATAAACTGTCAGGTCAATGCCACAGCCTCAAACTATTCATGACTGAGAGGATGACATGAAGAAGTGGCCTAATATAACGTATGAGGACATTTTAACTAGTCTGTGTCGTCCCTCGGTGTGGACGGCTCTGCTATGCGACTTTACCGAGGCGTACCTCCACACTGGAAAAGTTAGCACAGTGTTAATAAATATCAACACGGATGACCTGGTATTCATGGAGGCTGATGTCTGTTAAAGCCAAAGCGAGTCCGACGTTCACTCTGCTGGATCCTGACTACATCAACCGGCTCTGCTGAGATGGCCGGAGTCTCTGGTGCTGCGGCTCCTGGGGAAGCCTTCAGTCAGACAGTGGCGACTTATGGAAGGTAGGCTAATGAATGATTAGCCTACCTTCTGCTAAAGATACACTTTAGTTCTTTACATGTTCTAAGTCAACATCCACTTGATCAAAATATGAATAAATGCAAATAACATAAGCAAGTGAAATGGATTGAAAAATTTAATTAGTTGGACACAATTTTTGTATAAGTAAACATTTAAATAGTCTGGAAATAAGGATATACAATACTTAGTTACTAAAAATGAAAACTAATTCCAAAATGTAAAACCTCAAGGTGCTAAATAAAGAAATATTTGTGGAAAATCCAAATCACATTCTTGTGTATTATAATTCCTCTGGTTTACAGTAAAATATAATTAATCAGGATCTTTTTGACATGTAAACTTCTCTGCTTCCTCGTGTGTTATTTCCCCTGCATGCTCACAGGAGCTGCACAGATTCTAAAGATTTGGTCTATTTTATAAACCAAGTTGATGTACAGTCTGGGAGATTATTGTGAAAACTTTGAGCCTCCTGATAAATTTTTCCACATGTATGTGGACATCTGCAATCCTCCTTGTGGCAGTTACATCCTCATCAGACAACTGCTCTCCTTTTGAGTGGTAGAACAAGGTTAAATCTACTCTCAAACAGCAGATCTCTGATGGTAAAGCCTCTGTCTGCCGTTACTTCATCGCCAGGATGAAGATACTTCAGGAAGCCAGTGTTTTCCCAGCCACATGCATTCTGCTTCTTTTCTCCATGTGTAAGGTTACACAATAAGATATAACAGCAATATTTTGGGTTCTTTACTGTGATAAGAGTAACAAATTAGTTTTCATTTTAAAAGTCAGATTTTCACCACGTCATACATTTGTAAATGTCACAGTTCCAAACTAAATATGTAATTACACAGCTAAATGTTTAGTTTGTAAACTACATATTAAGATGCAAACCAAGCATTTAGTTTTCAAATTAAATATTTTAACTCTAAATTAAATGGTTAGTTTACAAACTAAACGTTCACATTGGAGCTAAATATTAAGCTTTTTAAATATTTAACTTGGAACTGTGACTTATTTATAGATTTATGAATAACAAAAATATGAAAAATGAACCCTGCCTTTTATCTCTGATTGTATAACTTTACAAATGGAACCCCATAGACATCCCAGCAGGGATGAAACATATCCAGATAATAACTTACAGAGAGAACAAAGCTAAAAGATGGCTGGCTTCATGTGAGAGCATATGTTTTATCAGGAGCAGCACAAACTCAGCAATTACAGTTAAAGTTGGCTAACGTAAACATCCCTTAGCTTACCTGTGTCTGCTCTCCTCTTGACGCGTCTCCTTTTTAATTGAACTTCGCAGCCCAGCCACTTTTCTGGCATCATGTGGTCTTCTGTCGGTCTTTTGCCCACAAAATGAAAAGAGCAAACATACGGTCGCTTCAGTGGTTTCTTCGAATCTTAAGCTTTAAACCACAGGCGAAGGGATTCCTCATTCTTCGGATGAGGGAGAAGGAAGTAGGGCGCCTCGCATCCGCAGCTCTTGTACGCAGTCGATGATTAAAACAGTCCTGCTCCATGTAAACCTTTCTTTTAGAACCGTTATCATGACAACCTCTAACTACAAACTATCCCGATCTTCCTCGAAGTCATAATGACGATTAATTTGAGACGAAGTAACTGCATTAGTCGCTTTTCAGCAAGCTACCCAGTGACAGGAAGTGAGCGGCCGGAAGTCTCGCACAAAAAAACGTCAACTCGCTGGCTCCGTGTTTCCGTTGAAAATAAGGTGGCTAGCAGCTATATCATGCGGAAACAGACAACCAGTTATTATTAATTACATGTTGGATTATGTACTGGTAGCAATATTGGTATATCATACTGATACAATTTCTCAGACTTTCCTGATGTACTGTTCAAAAATACTATGAATACGCTGCGTGACTTACAGTATCTCTGTGTTCGGTTAACAGACGCTGTTCTTCTGGAGTTTCTGCAGACAAGTGTCTCAATGAGCAGTTCAGCCAAAAAAAAGGAAAATAATGTGTGGTGTGCGTGTTTCTGTATGGTGTGAGGGGTTGGGGGTGCAATAATAAGGAATGTTGTTTTTCATTGTTCAGTATTCCTCAGTGTTCTTTAAAGTTTATGTGTAATGTTTAGGTCTGCTGCCTGACATTGACATATTTCTACAAAGTATACTAAAGTACCAATATTTGAAAATGTGTTGTACGTTTTATAATGAAAATGGTTAAAACCCATATGGAAATGTTTATACATTCAGAGATAGTACAAGTTGTTGTATTATTTGTAATGTACTATAATTTGGACATGTTTCAAATACATTAAAGTATATTTTTTCACCTGCATGGAAGTAGTCCCACAAGTCTTTCAGCCTTTAGTATACTGGTAATACATTTGTAAGAATGTGCAAGGTAGAAAGTAGTATAGCAAAGTAATGATAAAGTATATTGACTATTAACTGCAATGTATGCTTTTTTAGTAATTGGAATAAGCTAACAGTATAAATAAGCATATTATTACCACAGTAAGAATATATTAAAAGTATAAAGGTTATATATTTTTAAGACACTAACTAACAAATCATTTTAATGTAGTTATAATACAACCACAGTACACTTTTATTTGACTAATTAAGCATATATTAGTACATATAAACTCACATGCTTAAAGTATACAAAATATACTTTAAGTTGTTCCACTTTAGCACATCAAAGTACACTAAATACACTTCAAGTTGAACTTGTCCACAATTTAATTACAATTAAAATATATTTAGTACAAAATTAGTTGTTGCAAAATAGCATGCTTCAAGTTAACTAATCATAAACACACTTGAAGTATAGTAATGATTAGTGTGCCTTCAAGTACACAAAAGTATGCTAAATTTTAGTACACTTAGCACATTTATTTTTCAGCAGGGCAGTCCCAATCTCAAAGATTCAACTTGCCAGAAAATACCAGGGGAGGATCAACAAAAATCTATTAATCACAGTTTTTGACCTTCTCCCTTTAGTTGCTCTGGGGAAATTTCCATTATTTATTTCACTATTTAAAGCCCATTTCACATAGGATAGAAATAGAATTGGCCAACACAGCATGCTGCTTTATACCAGAAGTATGACTGGTTTATTTTCTAAAATGAAAACCGCTCATTAAACGTGCTTCAATAGGATTTCCGTATTTAAAGCCCAATCACAAGGTGGCGCTATGCACTACTGAAGCACACAGTCCACCGCTTGTAGTTTGTCGAGTTGTTCTTTTTTAAGGGATGATCAAGCAAAACTTTCCTTGTTCTGGGATTTAGTGTCAGAGATTAAACCTTTTCAGGAAAATGCCAAACATTCCCTGAATGTGCAGAGACAGCTTTTCTCTCTCTTTTTTTGTCCACATTTATCGTTTTATACTCGGATAAAAAAATGTAGTTGCAGGCTGCCTGTTTGTGGCCCCTCACATGGAAGTGGGCCAGCGGAGGGCTGTTAGACCCCCACCATCAGGACAGTGGCGCTCCTTTCTGGGGAGCTGCGGCCCCTCCGCCTCCAGCTTTCAGGGCTTGTGTTTTGACGTAAAGATCAGGTGACTAGAACTTCTGACGGCACTTTTATAAGGGAGGTTTGAGGAGTTCAGCTCACTTTTTCCTCCGGATCCCAAACTTGGAAAGGAAGTTTTACCGTCGGTGAGGAAAGTCCCGCTGGGCTGCCTTCTGTAAGCCTGCAGGTAAGCGCAAGTAGAACCAAGGTTCGGGAGAACCGACTTTAGAAATAGATGAGGAATTTGTCAGGCTCCTGTCGCGCATTCAGAGCTGAACTAAATCCTTTTTAGATAAGCTGTTTTTCTTTTTATTCCTACCAAGCGTCTTGGAGCTAAATGGCCATCATTACAGAAGACGTGTCTGTGCTACCGGACATTTAAAGGGCTTCTCTTTGGTGGTTTATTGAAATATTTGGCTCTGGAGCCAGATGAGAATGAGACTCAGCGGCTGAAGCTGAGCAGGAGCAGCAGGGGGTTAGGGTTAGGGTTCGCTTCTTCCAGCTCACAGCTCTGTGCACTGCAGCCCATTGTTCTGCCTATTTCTACATGACAGGCTCAGTCATGTAGAAAGTGGCGGGATGTTTCTACTCAATAATCCCACAGACAGTTTATTGTCCCCTGCTCCTCATTACTAGGAGCTGCTGGAAGCTGAAAGAAACGTTCAAAGAGCAGCTTTTTCCTGACTGGGAGACAACTTAATGGGGCTTCACAGCAATAAGTGAGAGCACCACCCCTCCTCTTTACACTGCCGTGGTTATTTTTCTAATGAAGGAGCTGGTTCTGTGTCACAACCTCTGATCGTCCTTTTTACCCCTCACCGCAGGCCAAAGGCTTTGACTAGGTCAAAGTGGGATGGAAGCCCTGCAGTAAACTGCGACGTTAATCAAACTCAACAGCAGATTTTTTTGGGGGGCTGTCTGGGTCCATTACAACACCTTTGGATTATTTTGAGGTGTCAGGGAACTCGTGCATTTTCTGTTTTGACACGTACTTGCATGCACATAAATGTAGAAAATAAGAAATTTATGTAGAATATTTCTCAAAGATTTTCTTTCAATAAGTCTCAAAAGTATACAGATGCTTCGGATGTAAAAACATAAGACATTTAAGGCCCCTTTCATATGTTCTTAGTTTAATTCACACAGGATTCCCTTTTCCAGCAGTTGGTTTTATTTCTGAGATGAACGCATAATAACAGGATAGGGCCTGGCAGTTTTTCCAGAGGAAAGACATGTGAAGGTTCTGTGGAAGCAGGAAGTTGATTTATTGCTTTCACACTGTGAGCAATTTAACCGCCCTGCCCTGTCTGCGTAGGACACACATCACAGTTTCTTTTTTAGACTTAACTATCTTGTACAACCTGATTAATAAAAAAGGGTATTTGAGTTTTTCTCCAAGCTCGCTAATGTTTTTTCTTTATGTGTGTTCTACACTTATGTGACTTTTAACCTCCCTTCTTTAAAGTACAGACCCTGGCTCTTAGGCTTGCAGTGTTTTAAACTTTGGCATCTGAAGGGGAGACCCTTTTGCACAATAAAAATAAGTGCAGGGAGTTAGACTTTGGCAGCCATATTAAAACAGGTCTAATTCTCTCACATGATGGATTTGAAAGGCATGAGAACAAAAATCCTCCAGTAACTGTTGGATTAGGCACATGATTGTGATTAGTCCAATATGTTGTTTTTTTTATCCAAGAATGAGCCTGGAACATATTAGATCTAACTGGATTTCTACCGTTGCCATTCTTTAAAGGTTTAGAAACTAGACCGTCTAGAGGCTGCTGCCTTAGTTTGCCACTATAAGGAATAGGAGGTCTAATTTGTCGGACATTATCAGCTCTGCCTGTGAGCAAGGACAGAGTATCACTGATTCTTCATCCATAAGCTGTTATTTACACTCTGATTTACAGGTTTCATCATAGAGGTAGTAATCAAATATATCAGTGTATAAATCTCAGGAATGTTATTTAGCTTAATCATCTATCTCAGAAGAGTCTCTTATTAATACTGAGTCCATTTTGATCTTTGGGGATTTAGGGAATTGTTTTAAATTAGTTATTTAGTCAACTTAGTTGTAGAGTTTCTTTAAGTCATGTTAGTGCAAGAGGAAGTAATTTTTAGGTCTAAAACACATCTAATGACTGAGAAAAGTTTTGAAAAATAATTTCTTAACATTGTGTCAGTTTTAGTTCTAGTTCTAGTAAGCATCCTGGCAGAAGTAACAGTGCAGTGTTGCAGAGAAGGACTGAAAATGGTCTCGTTTTCATACTCCAAGTAATTTAATTATTTTGTGCATTGCCTCATCAAACATTGAATTTGATCCCCTCCTTGATTTTAATTAATTTTAATCTTGTTTTGCCCCCCACCCCCCCCCAAAGAAAAACAAAGCAGGAAAACTATGACTGCTGAAGATCTTCTTCATATACTGTCAAAATTGTTTTAAGCTGCATATTCCCTTGCATCATAATTTTTGCTTTACAATAACATATTGACAATTCTTATGTTCCAGCTCCCACTCCTGAAGAATGGGTGATTGGAGTGCTCTGGGTCGTCTTCTGGACAAGGTTCAGGCCTACTCCACAGCTGGGGGGAAGGTCTGGCTGTCGGTACTCTTCATCTTCCGGATCCTGGTGTTGGGTACTGCTGTGGAATCAGCCTGGGGAGATGAACAGTCTGCCTTTAAATGTAACACCCAGCAACCTGGTTGTGAAAATGTTTGCTACGACAAATCTTTCCCCATATCTCATGTTCGCTTCTGGGTCCTCCAGATTATCTTTGTCTCAACACCCACGCTCCTGTACCTGGCTCATGTTTTCTATCTGCACAGGAAAGAGCAGAAACTCAACAGAAAGGAGGAGGAGCTTAAGGTGGTACAAAATGATGGCGGTGATGTTGACATCCCACTGAAGAAAATTGAGATGAAAAAGATGAAGTATGGCATAGAAGAGCATGGCAAAGTGAAGATGAAGGGTGCCCTACTTAGAACCTACATAGTCAGCATTTTTTTCAAATCTTTGTTTGAGGTGGGTTTCTTGGTTATCCAGTGGTATATGTACGGCTTCACGTTGTCTGCAGTTTACACATGTGAGAGGTCTCCATGCCCACACAGGGTGGACTGTTTTCTGTCCCGTCCAACGGAGAAGACCGTTTTCATCATCTTCATGCTGGTCGTCTCTCTGGTTTCTCTGTTACTTAATATCATTGAGCTTTTTTATGTTTTTTTTAAGAGAATTAAGGATCGTGTTAAGGGAAAACAGCAGCCTACACTCTATGCCAGTGGAGGAACTTTGAGCCCTACCCCTAAAGAACTGTCTACAACAAAGTATGCTTATTATAATGGCTGCTCTTCTCCAACTGCTCCCCTTTCACCTTTGTGCCCCCCAGGTTACAAGCTGGCCACTGGGGAGCGGGGAACTGGTTCGTGTCGAAATTATAACAAACAGGCCAATGAGCAGAACTGGGCAAATTACTCTACAGAGCAGAACCGACTTGGCCAACATGGTGCGGGAAGCACCATTTCAAACTCCCATGTGCAAGCCTTTGACTTTCCTGATGATACACATGAGCAAAAGAAACTTCCCTCACCAGCAGGACATGATGTCCAACCCCTGGCTTTAATTGATGCCAGGCCTTGTAGCCGTGCCAGCAGCAGGATGAGCAGAGCAAGGCCAGATGACCTGGACGTGTAAACCAAGGTTTTGCCTCTTCCATGTCTGTCCAGCTGACAAGGTTACTCTGCAGGCAGAAGATCAGGCAAGGATTGATAGTGTATTCATTTGAAGGCTGGGACTAACCTCAGTCACAGTACTTAGCATAGACACTCCTTCTGAGAAATAATAAACTTAAATGAAATTTTAATATTTTTGTAACACTTTTTAAAAGGTACAGGTTGCATATATTTTGTCTCTGAATATTGCTGTAATTTTTCATAAAATAAAAAAAAAGATTAAGAGAAGTTTCAAGAGTCTAAATCAGGCTCACATTAAACCAATCAAAGCCTAATTTTCAAGTCACAGGCAAATTTTAAACTCTACTGACAAAAGCTCCAGAGTGTAGGCAAAATGGCTTTTGTCAACAATAGCAATGTGTGAATGTTTAATACTTGTGATTTATTAGACTCACTGACATGTCCCAGGCTCTAACCAAATATCTAGTGTGTCAGACATTTCTAAGTAGTTAATGAAGAAGGAGCTTGTAGGGTTGAGTCTCTAAGCTGCCACAGCTTAGATGAAAGGAAATGAAAGGAAAAAATGCAACCACAACAAACATGAGAAATAGGAGGAATGTGTCATTTGCTTGGAGTCAGGAGTACTGATGCTTCTCTGATATTTTCAGATGGCACAGCATTGTAAAAACACTGTACCTTACACACATTGAATATAGGATGTGCACTACCAGGTTAGGTAGTTTACACAAGGGAACATCCGGATAGCTCAGAACATGGTGTTATGTGATGTTTTTTTAAACAGTCGCTGATAGTTGCAAATACAAAGAAACGGTGAGGTGACACGTGCTTCTCTGCATTTGGTTGGTTATTACTGTTCTGTTTTCGGTAAGAACGTTCCCATACTTTGATACATTGCATTTACACCATTGTGCTAAAGCAAGTGAGTGGAACATGTTAGTAAAGAAATTAGTAGGTAGATGGTAAGGATGATATCATGAAGCCATTCTTACAGAGGTGTTATTGCCTACCTACGCAGAGATGTTCTCATGCTTTGCCTTTTAACTACATCATCCAATGGATATCCTCTATTGCTGTACTGTGATGGTATCCACATTCAGAACTAAAAATTAGTTAGTCTTTGTCTCCTGCTCACAAGGAAAACATGAGTGTTTGGATTGTGCTTGGGGTATGTTGTCTTAGCAGTAGTGCTGCGATGTTCAGGAGAAGAGAAGAAAAAGCAAAACGCCTTCCTTTGCCCTGTATCATCTTCTCAAAACAACACTCCACCAATTCCAAACAGCGGTGTTTATTGAGAATAAAAACATTTTTTTCATTTGTTTTACTTCCAACATTCTCATTCACCAGATATTAACTCCTAAAAAAACTTTGAATATTATAGTATTTCATGTTTTCAGACATGTTTCATATGTGTCTTGTTTTTCGGGGTTGGGCATGAAAGTGGCAGGAATTGCTTGTGGGTTCCTGAAAGAAAGGCTTTATTAGACTTTATTATCATCGGTAATTTAATGAGCAGCGTTCTTATTCTTTTTTTTCATTACTTTGTCGGTAGTATTTAAAAATGTGTTTTAGATACTGAGTGAATGTGTTTTTTCCTTGTTTAACTCTGCTGCTTGAGAAATAGACATGTAGTACTGTACATCAAGTTAACTGTATCATATTAAAAATGTGAATTTTTTGAAGACTGGTCATAGATCTGGGCTAATATTTAAACGTACCTTAAATCCAAATCTTTTATAGTTTCGCAGCTGTTAAACACTAGAGGAGCCTATATTTGTGGACATTTTTGCAATTTAGTCTTATTAATTTTATGTCAGTTTATAATTTTGTCGGTACTGACAAGGATCTTTTCAGCTACAAAGGCATTTGCACTGAGATTTTGCTGTTAAAAGATGTAACTTGATGCAACATGTATGTGGTGAGTTTTCTGATAAATATGTTACTAATTTATTCTAGAACGCAAAGCTCAACTCAATATAACAGATAACTGACCAATTTTAAGGAATTGATTTGTGAGAAATGTTTTCCACTTTGACTGAATAAAAGCAAACATTTGCAGCGTTTCAGACATGTTTACCCAGGGGATCTGCTATTTTACAACGTAAAAGTGATAATGAAATAATGCAATTTATTAACTGCATCTGTGAATTGCTATCTTAATCAATAAATGTTTTCAGTCCTCATCCCTGGTTGAACTGCTTTTTTTTCAGACTTTCAGGCCGTCAGTTTTACAATTTTTTTGCCATTAGAAGGCCTTTTAAGTTTCCAGAGTTTTGTGTCTCTGTAATATATTTCTGTCTATAATGAAATGATTTAAAATTTTCATTCCAATTTTTTCACTCTGACATAGATGATGCTTTCTTTATTTCCATTATATAATATTGGTTATTTGTTTTAGAACTTTCAGTTCAGTTTAGTGATATAGTACCTATTCAAGTATTCAAAAAACTTTAAAGTAGTGTTTTCAGTAACTGCACATATGCATGATAGCCTTTTGAGATGGTCTTCCAGTTTCTATCCCCTAGTCCAATATTCCACCGGGTTGGAAATAATGATAATGAGATGAGAAAAGAGTGAAACATATATATACATACATATATATACATATACATATATATACATATATATATACACACATATATATATATATATATATATATATATATATATATATATATATATATATATCATTCATACTTGGGTGGGCCACATAATAGAAGAACCATTAGCTTTGTTGCTTCACAGCAAAAATGTTCCAGGTGTGTGGCTCTTCCCTGGCTACTCTAGAGTGCCTTCCCACTGTCCTACATAACTTGCATGCTAAATTAACTAGTCATTCTAAACTGACTACTGCAGGTATAACTAAAAGTGCAGGGTAGCTCATGTCTGGCGCATGTCTGACATAAGCCCAGCTTCTGGCCCCTGTTAAGAATAAAGGTGCTTTGAAAATTGATATTTAAATTTATACAGCATATTAATTCTTTATCAGGGCCAAGATGTGGGCTCATGCCTGATATAGACAATGATATGCTTTACGTTTTGAAATAAAGCAACTTGTGGCCTAATCTTTGAGAACATGTACATTGAACAAGGCGGAATTATTTCCAGCTTCATCTTGTGTTCTTTGTCTCCCATCTTTCATAATATACCCTTCTCCCCAGAATTTGTTTTATATAGGAAAATACTGTTTGACAGCCTACTGAGTGAAAAGAAGGCCTGATCCATCATACCTAAATGTGCTTTAGCCCATATCAATGCAATGTAGGCGCATCTATTACAGAAATCCTTCTAAAGCATATAACAACAAATCTTATTGGAAAGACTACTGAGCTCAACTATTTCCAATCATGTTTGACATCTCCACAGGCCACAGCTTTTAGGTAACATTCCTCACATGCCAGCTGCCACTTGCTATTACTGACTGCTGTGGGTCTAAAAAATGCATTAACCCATATCAGAGACATTTCAGTAACTGCTTGGTTATGTGAATAATGGACTTTCATCAACAAAGAAACAATATTGAAGTGCCCAGGAAATGTACATACACTACAAATCTGTTTGTAGTGAATCCTAAGGATATTGAACCTGCATGCAAGAATTATTTGTGGAATTAAAATGTTATGATTGTTTGAGAAATTGAAGATGACTGCATTACAATATATGAAGTAAGTAATGTATATACTTCTGTCCGCCAAGTTTTGTTGCATAATGTTTCAATGACCTACTTTCAGAATAAGAAAGAGGATTTAGTTCCACCTTTGGTAATTTGGTGTTGTTTCCTGTGCCTCCAGAAACATCTAGCTTATTTTCAACCATTGGATTATGTACACATATTGCCAAATGTATTTGTTCACCTGCCTTCACTCACATATGAGTTTAGGTGACATCCCATTCCTAATCTATATGGGTTCAATATGATGTCGATGCACCCTTTGCCACTAGAACAGCTTCAAGTCTTCTAGGAAGGCTGCCCACAAGGTTTAAGAGTGTTTATGGGAATCTTTATTCATTCCTCCAGAAGTACATTTGGTCAGGTCACATACTGATGTTGGACGACAAGGCCTGGCTCTCAGTCTCTGCTCTAATTCATCCCAAAGATGGTCTATCAGGTTGAGGTCAGGACTCTGTGCAGGCGAGTCAAGTTCATCCACATCAGACTCTGCCATCCATGTCCTTATGGACCTTGCTTTGTGCACTGGTGCACAATCATGTTGGAAGAGGAAGGGACCAGCTCCAAGCTGTTCCCACAAAGTTGGGAGCATGGAATAGTCAAAAATGTCTTGGTCTGTTGAAGCATTCAGAGTTCCTTTCTCTGGAATTAAGGGGCCAATCCCTGCTCCTGAAAAACAACCCCACACTATAATCCCCCCTCCACCAAACTTTACACTTGGCACAATGCAGTCAGAATGTGTCGTTTTCCTGGGAAACGGCAAACCCAGTCCATCAGATTTCCAGAAGGAGAAGCGCAATTCATCACTCCAGAGAACGTGTCTTTACTGGTCTGGAGTTGAGTGGTGGCGTGCTTTACACCACTGCATCCAACGCTTTGCATTGCACTTGGTGATGTATGGCTTGGATGCAGCTGCTCGACCATGGAAACCCATTCCATGAAGCTCTCTGCGCACTGTTCTTGAGCTAATCTGAAGGCCATATGAAGTTTGTAGGTGTGTAGTGATTGACTCTGCAGAAAGTTGGTGACCTCTTTGCACTATCCGCTTCAGCATCTACTGATCCCGCTCCATTAGTTTAGGTGGCCTACCACTTCATAACTGAGTTGTTGTCGTTCCCAAACACTTCCATTTTCTTATGATCCAGCTGACAGTTGACTGTGGAATATTTAGGAGCGGCAAAATTTCATGACTAGATTTGTTGCACAGGTGGCATCCTATCACAGTTCCATGCTGGAATTTCCTGTGCTCCCCCCCTCCCCCCGCAGGCAAAAGTTGTCATCCTTCTCTGTGTCCTGTAACCTGGACAGCTAATTGTTACTCTGGAGGGGGGTTGGGGGGCATTACGCCACTCCAAACCTATGCTGAATACACACACAGTTTTGTATCTTTGTGTCCCTACATGCCATCATTGGGTGTCAATATAATATCCCAAAGTGAATAAGCCATAATTTTCCCCATTTTGCTGCAGAAAAGAGTCATTGCTTTTGGTTCATAGAATGCAGAGGTCGGTACACTAGATTCATGACCTCAGACCTAAAACACGTAATTCCTATTACAAACTTATAAAAATCATTGCCGGAATTAAGATTTGTGGCAAAACATGACAGAGAAAGATCAGTGCATTGTTGTGATTTTAGTAGGTTAGATTTGGTTTTATTTTACTGACATTTCTGCAGGTGTCAGTAAAAAAAAACAACAACAACAACAACAACAAAGAAACAACAACGACCAGGGCCCCATTTCAGAAAGCTGGGTTGGTGGATGTTCAGAGTAATTTCTGGGGTAAATTCCTGCATACCCTGGCTTTTGCGTTTTAGAAAGCTCAGAAACCTTTACCAAAGTCAAATTATGACAACAAATTAATCCATAAAAAAACCCTGCTATTGATCAGAGTTGTTGGGGCAAACTCATGCGTTTTTACTACTTTTTAGCTGAGATCTGCACAAGGAAGTGTGACAAACAAGTGTCCTTTTCTGGAGGAGCCTGTATGCTGAAGCGCAAATATGCCAAAGAAATCTCTGTTGGGAGAGGCTGATCAGACCATGATTAAATGTTTTATCATTTCTGGATTAATATATTTTCAAGAGTTACCGCTTTTCGCCACTGTAAATGATTTGTCTCAATATTCTCAGCGCACACATCGCTCTGATAACACAATGAGGGGAGCCTCTCAATTTTAAACAATTTATTTGTGATGTTATTTGTTTTTACACCAATGGCAGCTTTTTAATAACGTAGGTGACACAGAAAATCTTTCAGAGGCAACTGTATGTCACACTGTCAGGAATGTTACTCTTGCCCTCAGATATAGTACAGTTTAAAGTGTTCCGTAGTCAGTGACCCACAAGATTAATAAAAGAACTAAACAGAATAAATAAATAATCTATTCTGTATCAAATTCTGAGACTTCCAGCTCTAATTTTCCATTCATATATTTTAGTTTCCGTTCATATATTTCTTCCCCCCCAACACAATTTTTTGGTTTCGCGTGACGTCACAGTGCTGCTTCGCGACACCGCGAAATTCAGATGGAGGGCAGGAAGTGAAGTAGCTGTGGATCTGCCGTCTGAAATAATGCCTATGTTTTGTGTAGTTTACGGCTGCTCCAATCAATCGAACCGAGAAAAGGAAAAGAGCTTTTAAGTACCAAAGATTGTCGTTCATAAAGGTGAAAATTGTAAAAAGCTCACAAAACAACGCCGTAAAAAATGGATTTTAAACGTAGGTCTGCGGTCTGGAGGAGCAGTCTGCCAATGCCCGTGTCTGCAGCGACCACTTCGTCGGAGGTAAGCTATAACGTTATGTTAGCTAGCTAACTTGTTTTTGTGGTTGTGTTTATAACGCTGAGAGTGGTTTACCTTGAAACATAAACAACTGTCAGGCTAACGTTGTTGTTAAGATGTGTTGCATGATCGTTGACATTATAGCCGCTACTGCTAACGCTAGCATCTTTTAACACATAAAACAATATAAGAACAAACACTCACCCTGGCGAAGACTAAACGATGTAAGAAGATCGTCGTGGAGACGTTTGGTGCCGAGGTTGTGGACCCACCCGCTGACAAAGAAGTTATATGCCTCCATACTTTTATAGGCCTTCATTTGCTGTTTGGTGTAATACGATGTCTGAAGGACCAGATAGTTTGTTATGTCAACGGCCTCCACTGTCGGCAAATCTTTAAGGTCCACCGAAAACTCACTCATCTTCATGAGGTACGGGTCACGTCCAACATATCTGTCAATCAACTCCTTGTATCTATGTCTTGAAACAGGCTCTAACTCCATACAATACGGGCTCTCGGTAACGGTGTCCTCCATGTTTACGCTAGCTTCATAGACGTCCTGCCCTCCATCTGAAATCGCGCCCCCTGGCCGCGTCATAATCATCACGTGACTGAAACCCAGCTATTAGGGCTACAGCACATTTCTTCACTTAAATAACCCCACCATTACTCCAACTTAAAATATAAATATAGCCTATGTGATTAATATAAAGTGAGGTTGGAACAAATTATACACCTACAAGAAATTCAGTGTCAACTCATAAGAAGGCTGGGTGAAGCCAAATTCTGGCACAAAATGAATGAACATATTAGTTATTTCAATAACTCACACCATCCTATCATTAATTGCAAATGTTGATTATAGCCAATTAATGTGCAAGGTTAAACATAAGAATAACGTATAACTGGGCCATACATGATTAAACTGTATTTTCATACTTGCTGCCACATTCTTTTTATGCCTTTTGGGTTGCATCTAGACATGTAATCAATGACCTCCCACCTTTTTTGTGGGGTGGGTGAAAATCCAAAAGATTAGAGGAGCAGTCTGTACATTCATATCAAATTCAGTACCAAAGGGAGAAATAAGCAGGGAAAGTTAAATGGGTTATTTAGAAGGTTACTTAATGCGTTTTCACTGTAATTTTGAAACACGTGGAGCTTACAGGGTATCTCCTGGTAACTTATTCGAAACATGCTATTGCTGATGTAATTCAAGTGTGTTTTTATGGTTATAACAAACCTTATCTCCACAAGGGTTTTATATACTGATAGGATATTGATGTTTGTGTTATCCGGTCCCTTCAATACGGCAAAAATAAAGCTCAAGCTTTTTAAATTTAGCACTGAATGTCCGCTAGCTAATGCTATTAGCTTCCGGATAACTTCCGCTCTTCCCGAATGCACAGACCTCTCAACTTTTATCAAAAGTTAAGAGTGAGATTATGCTAATTTTGGGGGCGGGGCTTGTTTGGGGCGGGGCTAACTGGACCATGGAAGAGCCGGTGGAGTCTCAACTCCATCTCATTTTTATCCCACCAGACATTGAAGTAGACATGTATTACTTTTGTTAAAAAGAGAAAGAGACGTATTAATACCTTATTGTTCAGTTAATGGATTAAAACATAAAAAACACACAATTGTTCAAATAATACTGAATAAAATTAAGTAGTTTTAAGTTATTCACCGAATTATTACACTGTTGCACATTAATCTATGGGTTTGTTTATCATTGTAGATCTATAACCTGATTGGTGAATCAGGCTGAGTTTCATCAAGTCTTTATGCACACAGAGGTTCACGCTGCGTCTTTATGCACGATCCAGCTGCTGATGTGTCCCTCTTTTCAGCTCAATGCACTTCTAGACTGTTACAGTTTATAACCAGCCCGTTGCCAAAAAACGCATCCCCTGCTGTTTCATAGAAATATACACTTGTAGTTGTAACATTTTCTACGTGTTTACACATGTGTTCTGAACTACTAGTGTGAATTTCAGGTGTGTGGGACAATTTTTAGATTAAAAACATAGGGGGATGCGTTTCTTGGCAGCCCCCTGCTATCTCAGAGGAGTTGACACTTGTATGACTGTATTCCTGTATATCCATCTGTAATTAAAGGACAAGGGTCAGGAAATGCAAATTCTGCCCTGTAAAACAATGACAGCACAATTGTCGCTCTATGATCTGAAGCCCCATTTGGAGCTTTTAAACAGGCTTTTGAAAAACTTTGATAATTTGCTGCTGTAATATTATAGATTTTTCAGAATAAAAAGCTAGCAGATGTGCAGAATCAAAACATAACAGAAATACAATTATAGAGCATTCAGTATTGTAAGAAAGCCCACACTGTTTCTGGATAAATAGATTATTGTATGAGTTAAGTTCTATTCCGTTTTATGCCTCTTTCCTTGTAAGTTTGAAATGTCCCATGTTCCTGAATGCACCATAGCTTTCTGACGCTCACGAATGCATCCCACTGGTCTATGAACGCTGTGTCTGCCTGTTTGATCTTCCGCTTAAGAAAAAGCTTTTCAGTTTCAAAACTCACGTCGATTCTCACGGTTTATTGTTGTGTGTGAATGACAAGAGACCACAACAAATAAATCAGCCGTACCTCGGATAAAAACTTTGGATTTAATGTTGTTCATAACACCCGTACTTTTGTAAACGAATCTACCAAATACACACAGTTTTTTTTCACACTAGAAGTACATTTAAACGTTTTTATATAATTAATATAAGAACAAGTCGCTCCGTTGGTCGTATTTTAAAACGTTTTCCGTCGATATTCATTTGTACAAAGCGAGGCGTGCTCCCGCGACATGGGATGCATCTCGGCAGGCATGCACTTTTGAGCATAACACCGGCTCACTTTCACCACTGGTTGAGACTAAAATTATTCATAACTCTGATCACTCTTCCTGCTGCTCTGTTAACACGAACTGCAGCAGGAATTACTGATGGCCACAAGCTGTGAAAGAAGCCGAAACAGCTCAGCAGAAGGCGGAGTTTTGTGGTCCGCAGCCCAGATGGGCTTTGTGATTTTTATGCGTGAGAAATGCCATGTTTGCGTGTGAAATGCCATGTGTTGCGTGTGAGCGTGTGAAGTTAGTGAAATGCGTGTGTCACACGGTCAATGCGTGAGAGTTGAGAGCTATGCGAATGCACAACTACGGTTCGTTTCAAACATAAGGTTTGTTTCGTACGCACCACCATTGTTCGATAGTGCTACGAGCGTTATTACCGCATCAATATTCAATATTAATGTTGATTTAAAGGTCTTCTGTGTAACTCTAGGATTAACCGATTTTAGCGACTGATTGCTACAGCGACCCGTAGCCTCCCGGAGGTATAATCGCATTAATAAAATCGAGCGTTCTAGAAGTACTGATGTTTACTGAGAAAGTCATTCTTTAAAATGCTATTTCATCAAATAATGTTTTGTTTAACTCAGGATTTGCATTGTGAATGGGTTGAAACACATACCAAATGTTCTGAATTAGTTAAGCTAATTCTTTAAGATGAACTTTGGTTCTTTAACTCAGATCTGCAGTGAACCAGGATTCACTGAATTATTCTGATGATGATGATGATGATCAACCACTTTATTTTGTCTTTTGTTTCTTTTGTGTGTATATAGTTCCTTAGCTTCTTTTTATCTTGATTTTGCTTAGTAGTTTTAGTTAGGTTTCACTAGCCTTGTAGAGAGAATTTGTTGATTGAAATATAGTGTTAATTCAGATAAACAGCATTCTATAGTGATGTTTTCCATATGTTAATTTTATTTCTGTTAATAAATTCTTGAACTTGAAGAGAAGTTGTCACTCATTTATTCTATATGTGTGCAGAGTTTGCTGTTTGCTGTCAGAACGCTAGTGCTCGAATCGTCCCTTTCAACTATTGTCTTGATATCAGCTCTTGAGCTGATATGCACTGGACAACACCTAACAGACAGAGACTTATTTATTAAACATTAAACAACTTTAAACAGTGTGTAATTACACAACATCGTTAGCCGAGCCCCACTTTGAAGCCAAACTAGATCGAATTAGAAGCTAACCGTGCATGATCTAACATTACTAACGGCTAGTTTTGCCAGAAGCTTTCCCCATCTTAGCCTCAGGCTTGTTTTGGTATACCAGCTTTGCCACCTCAGAGCTATTTAGTAAGTATTCTTTCAATGCTGTTACCTCAAAGTGCTGACGTGGATTATGATGGTCAATGTTGAAGCCCATTAGATTTCTAATCAACTGTGAAGTGATTATACATTGCTACCTCCCCATTAATCCCTTTTGATTGACTATTTTCATTTGTTTTCTTTCCCATGTTCTATTTAGTAGTGAGTAGTGTTTTGTAGTGTAATAACTACTGTAACAGGGAATTATCAATTTAATAAATACCAATTAGCGAAATCATAGGTGTTTGTGATTATTTTTAGTCCAAAATTGAATGGTCTCTAAGAGTTACTGAATTATCTCCTTTTGAGTTAAGAACTGAATAAACTAAGACATTGGCTTGTGATGGAGTAATGGTTAAAACTCCAATTACAACTATAATTAAAGTTGTCAACTTTTGCTGGACAAGTCTAACCCAGTCAACAACTGGTTAGACAACCCTTTTCCGGTATAAATAAGTTGATAACTGCTAATTAATAAGCCAATTGTTAGTGGTAATCATTACAGGCTCATAGCCCTTGATCACAACCATTTGAAATCATTTTTATTACAGCTATCCTTTGATTTTTGAATGATATATTATTAAATTAATATTGCCAATTATAATTAATAATAATCTTCATAATCAAACAGATGTAATTGCATAACACCTTTAAATGTTGATGTTGAAGTTTGTAGTCCAACTGGTCTTATACTGTATCTGACCTGCTGCTACTATTCCAATGCAATGTGATTTCCTCTACAACATCCTCTGCCTCTGTAATGCTTTATTTCTTCTTATTTTAGTTTTGTTCATGTACAGCACTTTGAATCGTTTTACTGAAAAGTGCTTTATACATAAACTTGCTTTACCTTGAATGAGTGGTGTATGCATTGACCTTTTCAGCAATTCTCTGCTGAGAATTTTCTTCAACTCATGAAAGCGGAATAGGGGAATCTTCAAAAGATTTTTTTCACACGAACCCCTGAAGAGCGGAAGAGCAAGGTAAGATGGTCTTGCGCATGCACAGTTATTCAAAAAGGGACTTGGGGAAACTTCGGGAAAAATCAAACTCTAGCTTTAAGGGTTCACCTGGAGAAATTGCTCTAGAACCAATCTTTTTAAAACAGGGCCGTGTCAGGTGTGGCTATATTAATTATATTTAGATATAATCAATACCACAATAATACAGTGGAATTAACTGAAAACTCCGACTGACATTACAGTGCAGGTCCTGATTTCCTAAAGTAGGTTCCATTGTTTGTCCTCATCTTTTCAGGGAACCTAAAATGTAATAGTTAGTGAGACATTTTATCACAGTTATGCTGTCCTCTCTTTCCTCAGGCTTCTGGTCATCCTGTAAAAGTATACTTAAAAACCTCTGAAAGGGATCTCCATATCTGTAGAATCAAGAATTATTTAATTCTGGTTTGCAATCAAAGTACATTTTTCCTGTAACAATGTCTGAGAATTCTTTGGATTAAAGTGACCACACATCATACCACTTTGCACAAAATATTTCACCATATCCAACATAATTAGATGCCATCCCTCCTTCAAATTATCCAGCATCTGCTTAGACCCACAAGTCCTTCTCCATGTGCTTCAGAAAAAGTTCCTGTTTTAATCCTGGAATTTCTTCCAGGGCATCAGAGCAGGAGGGGTGCTGTAAAAGGACTTGATGGAAGATGGTGTTTCCACCTGGAAGGTGGAAGGTCACCTCAGAGACACATTCCTGCAAGAGGTGGATGAAGAACTCAATCGCAGACGAGGAGTCACAGAATTCTCACCTTGTAATGAAAACAGACCCTCATCTGCCGCATCTGCCCCAGCACATCTGTCCTGCCCAGAGGGAACATGGATAATACCAGAACAATACCTGAGAGGAAGAAGAACCCCCTCCGAGCGCTCCCACTCTGACAGAGAATCACAGAGCGAAGGGTTGCAATCAGACCTGGATGATTTTAGTGGAGAGGGACTGACAACGTTTCTGCAAACAGGCACCTGGGACATCAAGGGTAGGTTGGAAGGACAACTGAAAGCTGTGCCTCCTACAACCCCCAAGAACAGTGAGGTGACGATCAGACGATCTGCCAGACTGGCAGAAAGATAAAGAAAGCTGGAAAATGAGCAGATGCTGCCTGAAATGGCGGCACGAGAGGAGTGGGAGATAAAAAGACAGCAGGAAATGGACCTGTTGGGAGACTGGCAAGGTGGTGAGAATGTGCTGAGATTCGATGACGCCACACCCACACCCACTCAGATGCCCCTGAGACCAACACCTGGAGGATTTGGAATTTTGGAATGCTCCATACACCTTTGTGGATTTGGACTCCCTGTGTGCTAAGCTGCCGTCCCTTACCAGTGGAGCAGAAGGGTTTAAGGAGGCACTTAAAGCCGAAACAGCAGGAACCCTGATGTGTCTTGGGGATTACACTGCAATCCTCTCAAAGAAACATGGATACCAACAAACTAAAGACCTGATGACAGACCTCGACCTGGTAGGAAGACCAATGAGCACACCTGCCGCGCTGTTCGAGAAACAACTATGGAGAAGGTTGTTCACCCTCTACCCCACTGAAGGAGATGACATGGCTCTCCAAGAACTACAATTGCAACCAGGAGAGACATTTGATGAATACCTCACCAGAGCCAAAAGAGCCTGGCAGAAGGGCATGAGAACGGCGTACAATGACGGTCCAGCAAACGAGAAGTTATTCAGAGTAAGTGTCGAAAGGGGGCTACCAGGTCCAGTGAAACAAGCACTGGACAATATAGTGGGCCTAAATAAAATGCTATTCACCCAATGGGCAGAACAGGTGAACAAACATCAGCGATCCACTGACTCTCAGATGTCAGAACTAAAAGCCCTGAAAGCCAAGGTGCTCAGGAAGCAGCTAGAGGAGCTCACTAAGAAAGAAAAGACTAAGCAGATGGCTGTCACTGAGCCTGCGGCTGTACCAACACCGGCACCAACACCCACCGTGGATCCCACCGTGGCAGCACTGACACAGTCCCTGACTCAGATGCAGATGCTGGCTCAGACACAAAGACCCCTATTCCAGAACCCAGGCCAGTGGGGACCAATGCCACAACCACCACCATGGCCAGGCCAGGGGCCGCAATGGAGAGGTAACCAATACCACAGAGGAAGAGGAAGGGGGTTCCCAAGAGGTAGGGGTCCTAGACCTGGAGGTCATACCATGCCACCAGGCTACTACTGCTATAGCTGTGGGCAGATGGGACACTTCGCCAGAGAATGTCCAAATGGACAGCAACAGATGCCCGCTCCAGCTCCAGGACCACAACCAATACCACCAGAGCCACAACCGCAAGGTCCGGGACCCTACCCAGCCGCAGCGAACCAAGCGCTGGCCCACTGGATGGAGCTCCAACCACCCCAGTGACTTCTAACAGAGAAACAGTGCACGTACCCCGCAACCGCAGAACCTATGTTGACCCTCAATGTACAAAGTCAAAACATTACCTTCCTGGTGGATACAGGAGCAACATTTTCCTGTCTCAAGGATGACCAATTTCCAAGATCCAATCGAACTCAAACAGTGGTGGGTGTGACAGGACAAGTAGTGGTGCAATATTTCACTCAACCACTGCTAGTGCAATTAGGCTCGCAGACCCTGTTCCACCAGTTCCTATTATCAGGCAGTTGTCCCATAAACCTGTTGGGAAGAGATTTGATGTGCCAAATAGGACTGATTATTTGGATGACACCAACAGAAATAGGAGTGTCCACTGAAGTACCACAAGAAAACCCAGACAGGCCGGTGAGGGTCCTGGCCATGAGAGCTCAACCAAAAACACACCAGCTGGTGTACTGGTTGAGGTTGATACCAACAGGACCCCAAACACCAGCAATCCAATATGAATTTCAGAAGCTGAAGAGCAAAATTTACTCACTGCATCCATACAAAACCCCACTGGAACATGTGCACTGTACTCTGAATGTGTCAGATGACTCTGATACACCTTACCATGATGATTGGAATGAACACATGGCTCACCAAAGCCCACCTGTTGTCTGCCAAGGAATCTACTGTGTGAAAGAAGGTGTTGCAGCCAGGTAAATTTGACAGCATGGGAGATGCATTGGTATGCCCTGGCCCCAAATACAGCACCTCATGTGACTCTAGCTGTGGGATTTGGACAAGAAGCAAGACAATTGGGACCAATGATCAGGAGAGCCAAAGGCCTGACATGGGAACCCACAGCTTACCCAGAAGTGCTAAAAGCAAGAGAACAAGATATGTGGTGCTTCCCAGGTCCAAACACCACTGATTACACCATTCCAGAGTGCCTACCCTTGCCACGAGAGCATGGCTTACCTGGAACAGACCACCCAGCAGCAGCAAGTGTGCTATCAGAAATACCAGAAACACTGTGGACAACAGGAGCACATGATGTGGGAAACCTGCAAACAGCTCCTGTTGTGGTTCAAATCAAGCCAGAAATCAATAGACCAATTTGGAGACCCCAATATAAGATTACCCCAGACCAGATGGAAGGAATCAAGCCTACACTTGATGGACTCCTACAAGCAGGAGTAATTTACCCAACCCAGTCTCCATGGAACACACCTATCCTGCCAGTGCCGAAAGCAGGTGGAAAAGGCTGGAGAATGGTTCAAGATTTCAGGCCAATCAATGATGCAACAACACCAGTGGTACATCCCGTACCTGATCCTCATGTAGCATTGGCATCACTCTCTCCAACAATGACTCATTTCACAGTAGTGGACCTGGCAAATGCGTTTTTCTCAGTGCCACTACACCCACAGTGTCAGCCATACTTTGCGTTCACATTTGCTGGACAGCAATACACCTATTCCAGACTTCCACAAGGCTACAGAGACTCTCCTGGAATCTTTAACAAAATTTTGAGGGAACATTTGCAAACACATCAACTGCCACAAGGAGTTGTTCTCATTCAGTATGTGGATGATCTCCTGCTCGCGGCAGACTCAGCAATGACCTGTCTGGAAGCAACAAGGACACTGTTACAACATCTAGCGCAAAAGGGCTACAAAGTCAAGAAGGAAAAGGTACAAATGGCACGAAGACAAGTTACCTTTCTGGGAAGAGAGGTCTCATCAGCTGGATTAGGCCTCTCCACCACTCATCGCAATGCAATCCTTCATCATCCATTGCCACTCACTGTGTCCGACATGCTGTCTTTCCTTGGACTTACTGGATACAGCAGATCTCATATCCCAGACTACACCAACCGCACAACACCATTGAGAGAGTTGGTTGCTGAAGCAGGAAACAGAAACCTCACAGCTCCCCTCAGTTGGACACCAGAAGCAGAGAAAGCATTTACTGAGTTAAAACAAGCCCTGGCTCAAGCAGCAGCATTAGCATCCCCCACATACTCTGAACCATTTCATTTGGATGTTTCTGATAAAGCACTGCATTGATTTCTCAATGCAGTGCTTTATCAGAAACAAAAGGGGGAGAGGAGAGTGTTGGCCTACTACTCCTCAAGACTGGACACAGTTGAACAAGGACAGACAACATGTGCAAGATACATTGCCGACCTAGCAAAAGCGCTAGAGAAGACGGCTCACATCGTCATGTGCCATCCACTACAGGTACACACCTGTCATGGAGTAACTGCATTTTTGACAAGCAGAGAATTTACGTACAGTAGAGCCAGAAAGACAAAGCTGCAACAAATTTGCACACAGCCACATATCACCTATGTGACAACAGAAAGAAACATGGCCACAAACATGGCACACTCTGAAGACAACCTGAGTAACAGCCACAACTGCGAAGAACTAGCAGTAACAGAGAACAAAGTAAGTAAAGACTTACACTCAGAGCCAATAATGGATGCAGACCTCTGGCTCTACACAGATGGCTGTTGCTATAAACAGGAAAATGGATTGAACAAAGCCTCATATGCAGTGGTTCAGCAAACCCCAAATGGAGAACATCACACTCTAGAGGGTGGAACAATTGAACAACCAGCCTCAGCACAAGTTGCAGAGATCACAGCTCTGACAGCAGCTCTGAAAATTGCACAAGGAAAAGCTGTAAACATTTTTACAGACTCAGCTTATGCACATGGAGCTGCACATCTGGATGCACCTATGTGGGAAAGAAGAGGTTATCTCACATCAGCAGGAGCACCAATCAGACATCAAAAAGCCATCAAAGATCTGGTTGAAGCAATAAGACAACCTAAAGCTGTTGCGATCATCAAATGCAAAGGGCATGATTCAGGAGACACACGCATCAGCAGAGGAAATGATGCAGCAGATGCAGCAGCAAAACAGGCAGGTGGGTACATTTCAAAGAACATGGTTGTGAGGCCTGACCCATTACCAGAACTGACACTGGAATACATCAAAGAAATCCAAAGCAAAGCAGGAGCTTATGAATGGACAGAATGGAGAAGAAGAGGAGCAACTCCGGACAAAGATGGGATCTGGAGATCTCATGAAGGACAAGTAGTAGCACCAGCAAAACTGTGCTACATGTTGCTACCAGGAGCACACAGACCAACACATGAGAGCAGAAAGCAAACCTTGCACAACATGAGACAATTATGGTGACACCCACACATGGACAGTATAGTGACTCACTTTTGTGCTGAATGCACAGTGTGGTGACCACAACGTGAAAAAGCCATTTACCGTACCAACAGGAGCTTTCCCGGTCCCGACTGCCTGCTTCCAGGACATTAGTATAGATTTTACTGACATGAGCGCCGAGAATGCAGTGGGAGGCAAAAGGTACTTGTTGGTAATGGTGGACAGATTCTCAAGGTGGGTAGAAGCAATCCCTACTAGAAGAGAAGACAGTAAAACAGTAATCAAATGGTTACAGACAGAATTAATTCCCAGATTTGGAGTTCCTCGGAGAATCAGGTCAGACAATGGAACTCATTTCAATAACAAACATTTAAAGGAGGTGGAAGCTGCGCTTGGAATCACTCACTCCTTTGGTTCTGTTTACCATCCACAGTCTCAGGGACTGGTGGAAAGAGCAAACCAGACCTTGAAGGCTAAAATAGCCAAAGCATGTCATGGAGGTAAGATGAAGTGGACAGAAGCACTTCCTCTTGCGCTTATGAGCATGAGAGCGTCAAAAGGGGGAGAAACACATCTTTCCCCACATGAGATCTTAACAGGCAGACCAATGCCTGGACCACCCAACGATGGAGGTCATATGCCATCGTTGGATGTTCAGCAAGTTGAAATGACAGCCTATATGGAGGCTTTAACATCTCTGGTGTCAGCCCTTTCTACCCAGGTGGCAAAGGCATACAAGAAGCCTCAGCCCACAACAGAGGGGGAAGAGCACCCAATAAAGGTAGGAGACTGGGTCAGGGTCAAAGTTCACAAGAGGAAGTGGACTGACCCCAGGTGGACTGGACCGTTCGAAGTGAAGGAGGTTACTTCACACTCGGTACAGGTTAAAGGGAAATCCGGAGCCCTTTGGCATCACCTGACACATTGTGCCCCAGCTAATCCACCTAGCCGCAGTTTAGCGGAAACTCAATCTGGCCTAAAGCAAAATGCGCTGCCTTAGGTGCTTATTTGGGGATCCAGACTATCCTCAGTCTGGAAGGGGACCGGAGGTACTTACCCAGAACAAGATGGTCAAAAGGGGAATAGTGGCACTCACGGTACTAGCCTTAGTGCTCGGGGTGATTTGGTGGAGAGAGAACAAGTGCCCTCAGATCCAGTTGTTGCTGGCACCGTGGGGACGATAGAACCAAGTGTTAATGTCCATCGAAGCAGAACCTGAAATTGTCATAGAATAAGGTCACACCCCAAGGGGTGTGAAAAGGGGGACACAGAAATCTTTACTTTTTACTTATGATTGTTACATTTTAGTTCTTAGGGAAGCTTTGCAATTTCAGCTTAAGTAGCATTTTTATATATATCATTAACATAACAATTAAGTTTTGGTGTCATTTTATTTACTTTTGCCTGCGGAAAATGTTTTGTGCTCTACAGGAGAAGGTCACACACTCTCAGGCAAGAGGTTCTGGTCTGATATCATGTTTACCTGTATGAGATAAAGAAAGATTTGCTTACTGCATCAACTACTGATTGTTTCCGTTACGATTAACAGTATTTAGCCTTGTGAGATTCAAGTATTATGAGTTCACACCTAGTAGGTGTGAAAAGGGATTTGAAGGGAAAAAGAATGTTTAATGAAGTATTTAAACCATGTGCACTTAATGTTTTCTGTTTGCTTGTTTTTCGAGGCCCAGTGGGAGAATGAAGTTGCAGCTGATGTGTGCAGAAGGGTGCAGCCGATATCAGAAAGCCTAAGAAGATAACTCGAAAAATGGTTCAAGGACGCATCCTGAAATCCTGGAAAAACAAGTTGCGCAACGGAGCTGCATCCAAGGAGGAGCCAAGGGTCATCGCACCATGCTGTCAACCAATAAATGAACTGTTACTATGCCCAAGATGCTGCCTTAGCTTATGATCAGACCAATAGGGTCTGTTTGGGCTCCCTTAAGGAGAACCCTTTTATACCAGGTTCGCCATTGTTAAAGCATCCTTTTGGGGGCTTGGTGTTAGAACTGAGCTCCATCAGGACCGTGCACGCTTAACTGTGCGGAATGTATTGCTTTGTTTAGAGTAGGAATAAAACGCTTTTTATTTTTCGAACTTATTCAGTTTCCAGTCTTTGATTTTTACTTTCACTTTCTCGCGCGGGGTAACACAAAATCTCCTCAACAAAAGCCTTCCTTGATCAGTCCTGTCCCGGCTGTATGTTTTGAGTCTTTTTAGTGCTTTACTTGTTCAGCATAACCTGCTGTCACTTTACAGTTTTGGGATCACGAGCATTGCTCCTTGAGCGCCCCCTGCCTAGAGGCCAAGGAACTGCCGGCCTCACCTACAACCCGTTCTTTGCCGTGTATGATCGCCCAGCAGCACACGAAAACATGTTACCCGCACACAGTATGATGACCAAAACACAATTCGTAATACACATACATTAAATTATGGAAAATCAGGTCATAACTGTTTGAACAATTGAATTTATGATCTAGAGACAGGATGATGCATTCACAGAATGGAAGCCAGCACAGTTAACATGGGATTGCGCAATCCCAGGGGAGGCCAAGCTCGCTGCGGCCTCACCGGCTTCGCTATCAAGCGGCACCAAGGATTTACATGGAAAATAGTGAAAATTCTGCGATTTTGAAGAAAATATGATCAAAATTGATGATATTAGATGACAATTTAACTCTTTATTACAAATTACTGAATGAATCACTATTTATATTATGTTATCATCATTATATATTTTCTTTCTTTCCATGATGACAGGTGAGGCCTGGCCTCACTTGCCTCCCCTGACTGCACGTCACTGGAGCATATAGATATTGAATTGAAGGGTTCCCAGGATTGAACCTTGGGGTATTCCACATGTGACTTTAGTCCACTCCGATGAGAAGTTACTTATTTACACAAAGAAGTCCCTGTTCTTTGAGTAGGATTTGAACCAATTGTGTGCTGTACCAGAGAGTCCGACCCAGCTCTCCAGTTGCTTTAATATGCCATGGTCAACATGGTCAACAAGTGTTAAATGCTGCACTGAGATCCAACAGAACTAGCACTGTGGAACTTCCACAGTGTGTGTTTATGTCACTGAACACATTGATGAGGGCAGTCTCAGTACTGTGGTGAGCATGGAAACCGGACTGAAAAACATCAAAATGGTTGATCATTGTAAGGAAACTATTTAAAGGTGCATAGCCATGTTATTTTACTTTTTTAATTTTTTTATACGTTTGTAACTCACTGTGGTTAAATACAAAGTTTCTATGAGATATTATTATGTCCTGCTGGTGTATTAGTTGTAATTTTGGTGTTTTATGCTTTGTTTCTGCTCAATTTGTTAGTAAGTAAAGCTTTTTTGTGTTTATTTACGATTTTAACTGAAGTACGTACTGCGTGTGTGTAACAACGGGTTAAAACAAGGAAGCGGCTAATGGATATTATGGATATTAGCATCTCCCAGCAAAACAATGAAGAATGGTGCAAGATCCAGTGGAAAAAAAGCACAAAAAATATGATTCCAAGAGGGAAAAGAGTGGAATGTCGCTGGGAATACAATATGACCGTTGGTTTTCACTCTTACTGATGCTAAAGCTGCCGAGGCTCAGATGTAACTGCAGAGTTGATTGACGTGAGTAAACGTCCTTATTAATACTGTGATAATACTAATAGCAATGCTCTTCTTAGCCTGTGCTGTCTTAAATACAAACAATATTATAAATAAATTGATCGATTGATTGGTTCTTACCTTGATGCTGTGTCCCTGTTTCCATTTTGAGCTCCAGTTGAGCTCCTGAAATTGCGGTAAGGGTATATTCCTGTGTTCTGTTGCTGTGGTGCGGATTGTGGTTTGGTGTTCCAGACTCTGTCGATTTTATCTTAAATCTCTTTGCTGTGACATTTCTCTGTTTCTAACACATAAGCACGTTTAAAACATGAAGTTGTTGTACTTCAAGTTTGGGAACTCCTCGTGTTTCACATGGTTTACTTTTTCTCACTGTGGTAAGAGGTCGCTAGTTTAGCCTAGTCTTGTCTAGCTGTACTATGGCTTCCTCACCTATCCTTCTGTTAGCTTCTCTGTCTCTGTCTAAAGGCTCCCACATACTTAGGCGTACTGTTCGCATACTGTGAGCTGTGCTGACTCCGCACTGACTCTCCGCGGTTGTTTTCAATTCAATTCAATTTTATTTATATAGCGCCAATTCATGAAACATGTCATCTCGAGGCACTTTACAAAGTCAAAATCAATCATATTATACAGATTGGTAAAAAAATTCCTATATAAGGGAACCAGTTGATTGCTTCAAAGTCCCGACAAGGTCGGACGCTTTTTTCTCTGCTCCCTGCTCCCTGCTTTTTTCTCTGCTCCCTGCTTGCTTGCATTTTCCTGCATTTTCCTTTTTTCCGTTTTATCTCCTTTTTATCTCTTAGCCAAAAGCACAGAAAGTTGGATTTAGTTATTTTATTTATTTTCTTTTATTTATTTTTGATTTTGGAAAGATGCCTACCCTCACCACAGTGGACTTTGACACGCTTCTACAGAAGATAGCTGTTATGGAACAGAAGATCTGCCGACTCGAACTGAATTATGATGTAATCGGCGCGTATGGAAATGAAACAACCCTGCCTGTGACTCCGAACGGCGACCACCAGCCCAGAAACTCATTGAACAAACAGCTGCCTGAGGAAAATGAGAATCCCTGGACCACTCTGGGTGCAAGACCAAAGCAACGAACCCCACACCTAGACAAAGGAAACTGGCCGATACTACAGAGAACTGTCCCAGGACAAGTGAAACAACAGCGGGCTGTTTCCACAACAAATGATAGGAGTAAGCCTGCTGTAAATGTTGGAATTCCGAAACAGATTTGCTCTGCTCCAAGATGTGACCCAGGAGGATCACGACAGCAATCAAAGGTATGTCAACAACCTTCACTCTAAGCTGCCAGAGAAAAGACATGCCACAGGGCCAAGGACCCTGATATTATGCAATGGATCTGTAAGTGGGATTAAACATTTCTGTAACAAGAAAAACACAGAGGTGTTGATCTATAACCCTTTCGAACTGTGGCCTAGTGTCTGATATATCAGACATCCTTCCAAGGATGTTGAAAGAACGCCCGACCTTGGAAAAACTCATAATACAAACTGAAGCCCTGAGCGACGTAAACCGGATAAGAAAATCAGAAGTATTAAAAGAGGATTACATTTGTCTGTTGAACTTAGTTGATGGCCTTAATGTCAAGGTGTTTCTCAGCGGCCCTCACGCGCCCGAAAATTGTGGAGATGAGATTTTTTACAGAATTCTGATGCTAAACAAATGGCTGGAAAAAACATGCAAACAAACAACTGTAACCTTCATAGACAACTTTAACATCTTCTGGGAGAGGAGACATCTGTTCAACAGAGGTGGTTTCTCTCTAAATAGGTCAGGTGCAAAACGGCTGATTTAAAACATCTTCTATTCTGTGAACCATGCACCATCAGCTTTGTTCCACAACAAAGCACAACCAGTGCCAAAACAAATGATAAGCCCAGTACAGCCCGAACAAGCCAAGATAAAGATGGCCAGAAAGATGACACAGAAAGAGGCTTCTTCAGAACTACAGGAGGATTCATCCCAGATCTCAGCAGGACAAAGAGAGGACCAAAAACCTCCATCATCACGAACACCGGTACAGACTGCACCCGCCTCCCCTTCTTCTCCACAAAGCCCAGAAGTTCCTTTTCTGGAATTTTCTCAGAACATCAACAAAGTATTTAAGATTGGCCTACAGATGACATCCTCTCCACATAGCCATCCTGCTGTGACTAAACCAGCATTTTCTAAAGGCCTCAGAGCCTCAGATCCTCCTCCTCTACGTATCACAGAACATTCTGGTGCTCGGGACCTCCAGATTACTTCGCTGTGATACAGATCGGGCCCTGGCTGCACGTTTATCAGACATGACAGTTTCCAGCATCAGCTTGGGCCTTTTGCCGGAGATTATGGAATATCTGTGATGATAATTGGCAGAAATAAGAAAAACAAAAGGATAACAAACAGGAACAAATACTTAAAAGTCATAAACTGTCAGATGAAACCTGTCATAGAGACATAATCAACCACCAAGTCATATAAACTGTGTTTATTAAACATTAGATCTCTGTCAGGAAAATCCTTTTTAATTAATGACCTCATTATTGACAATAATCTTTATGTAATGTTTTTAACAGAAACATGGTTACATGAATCTAACGAAGCAGCTATTCTATTAGAGACGACTCCTCCAAACTACAATTTTCTTTGTGAGAGCAGACAGAAAAGAAAAGGTGGAGGAGTGGCAACATTGTTTAATGATTCACTAAAGTGTGAAAAGGTGTTTTTGGGAAAATTCGACTCTTTTGAACATTGGCTCTCCAGGTAAAGAGCCCGGTACGAACTATGTTTCTGAATGTTTACAGGCCTCCTAAGTCCACATCAAACTTTTTTAATGATTTTAGTGACCTCCTGTCTGTGATATGTGTTGATTATTACTGTTTAATTATTGTGGGAGACTTTAACTTTTACGTTGACAACCCTGAAGACAGAAGTGCAAAAGAACTGTGTGACACACTTAGAAACTTTGGTTTAACTTATCTGATCACTTTTCTGTTACCTTTGAAAGCATAAGTTCAAGTGACTCATTTAGCCAAAGGGACATCGTAAGAAAACACACCATTAAGGACAATGCCACGGAAACCTTTATTCAAGCTTACTCTGATACTTCAACCTTGGGCTGCAACTCAGTAGATAATCTAGTAGATAACTTTCATTCTAAAGTCTCAGACATCATTGACTGCATTGCTCCAGTTAAAGTGAAAGTTCTTTCCGGGAAGAAAAAATCTCCTTGGAGAAATGCTCCAGCAGTTAGAGGTGAAAAAAGGGAATGTCGAAAAGCTGAACGCAGGTGGAGAAAGAACAGACTGCAGGTTCACTATGACATCTATAAAGAGAGGCTTTACAGGTATAACTTACAACTGAAAAATGCAAGAGAATACTTCTTCTCTGAGATCATTAAGAAAAACATTAATAATGCTCGTGTCTTATTTGCCACAGTCAACAGGTTAACAAATCCTCCTGTGTCCGTGACTTCCGAACTCCACTCCACCAGGGCCTGCAATAAATTTGCTAACTTCTTCACTGAGAAAATCCTAAAGATCAGAGGATCAGTCTGTTCCTCCTCCTACTGCCTTGATGTTCTACCCACAGCTTTCTTTAAGAAAGTTTTGCCTGTCATAGCGTCTGATTTGACTCAGATAATAAACACGTCCCTTCTGTCAGGTGTTTTCCCCCAGTCCCTAAAAACAGCAATTATCAAACCACTGCTGAAAAAGAACAATTTAGACAAACTACTACTCCAGAACTACAGGGCCATCTCAAACCTCCCCTTTATCAGTAAGATTATTGAAAAAGCTGTGTTTCAACAATTAAACACCTTCTTAACAACGACCAGCCGCTTTGACATTTTCCAGTCTGGCTTCCGTGCTCGCCACAGTACAGAGACCGCCCTTATCAAGGTGTTTAATGACATCCATATAAATACAGACTGTGGAAGAACCACAGTGCTGGTACTATTGGACCTCAGTGCAGCATTCGATACTGTCGATCACTCCATTCTGTTAGAGCGCCTGGAGAACTGGGTCGGCCTCTCTAGTACAGCTCTTAACTGGTTTAAATCCTACTTAAAGGACAGGGACTTTTTTGTATCAGTGGGTGACTTTACATCAGCAATGACAAAAATCACATGTGGGGTTCCCCAAGGGTCCATCCTGGGTCCCCTCCTGTTCAATATCTACATGCTCCCTCTTGTTCAGATCATAAAAAACAACAACATCAGCTACCATAACTACGCAGACGACACACAGCTCTACATCACCATGTCACCAGGTGACTATGAACCAGTTCAGGCACTGAGTAAATGCCTAGAAGAAATCAATGCCTGGATGTGCCAAAATTTTCTTCAATTGAATAAAAACAAAACAGAAGTAATAATATTTGGACCAATAGAGGAGAGATCAAAGGTTAGCACACAGCTTCAGTCGCTTCAGCTAAAAATCACTGATCAGGCCAGGAACCTGGGTGTAGTGATGGACTCAGACCTGAACCTCCAAAAGCATCTAAAGACGATTACAAGATCGGCTTTCTATCACCTGAAGAACATTTCCAGGATTAAAGGACTAATGTCTCAGCAAGATCTGGAAAAACTAATCCATGCGTTTATCTTTAGTAGAATTGACTACTGCAACGGTGTTTTCACAGGTCTGCCTAAAAAGTGGATCAGACAGCTGCAGCTGATCCAGAACGCTGCTGCCCGCGTCCTCACTAAGACTAAGAAAGTAGAGCACATAACCCCAGTTCTAAAGTCCTTACACTGGCTCCCTGTATCTCAGAGAATAGACTTTAAAATCCTTCTGTTAGTCTATAAATCCCTGAATGGCCTGAATAGCACCTAAATACATCACAGACTTGTTATCAGTGTATCAACCATCCAGAGCACTAAGGTCTTCTGGCTCCAGCCTTCTCTGCGTACCTAGAACCAGAACTAAACAAGGAGAAGCAGCATTTAGTTCCTACGCTCCACTTATCTGGAACAAACTTCCAGAAAACTGTAAGAGTTCTTTTAAATCAAGATTAAAAACACATTTGTTTAGGACTGTTTTTGACTGTTCTAGTTAAGCTGTTCTACTGAAACAGCATTAGTTCAACTTTTTTAGTCCAACTGTTTATTGATGTTCTATTTTGTTTCTACATTTTCTGTTTTCTTTTCCTGTATTTTAATCATGTAAAGCACTTTGCATTGTCTCTGTACTGAATTGTGCTATACAAATAAATTTGCCTTTGCCTTGCCTAGCCTTCACTCCTGGAGAAGCGTAGAGCTACAGGGAGAGTCGTCTGCATTGTCCATGGCTTGGCAGCAATCCCTCATACTGAGCAAGCATAAAGCGACAGTGGAAAGAAAAACCACCCATTAGCGGGAAGGAAAAACCTCCAGCAGAACCGGGCTCAGTATGAACGGTCATCTGCCTCAACCGACTGGGGGTTACAGAAGACAGAGCAGAGACACAACAAGAGAGACAAACAAGCACAGAAGCAAACATTGATGCAGTAATCTGTTCTACATTAGATGGTAATAGCAGGTGAGCTGTCTTCTCTGGATGATGTCTCAGATAACAGAACGCCAGACCAGGTGTACCTACTATGAAGAAAAAAAAAGAGAGAGAACAAAAAGTTATAAGCAGAAATTATGACAAGCAATGCATAATTGAAGAACAGTAGAACTCGATAGACTGAGAAAAATAGATCCTGATGTCCTCCAGTAGTCTAAGCCCATAGAAGCACATCCCCATAGGTAGGTCAGGGCAACATAAGCCACTCTAGTCAGGGGCGGATCCAGGATTTTTCAAAGGGGGGTGCGCACCTAAGGGTCATGGGGTCAAGGGTCAAGGGTCATGGGGTCGAGACAATGTGAGGCTAAATGACCAAAGAATGCCATCTTTACTCTTTCACACTAGCCTAATTATTCATCTAAGGGTTTTTAATTGATAATAATTTTAATGGATGAACATAAGTGGAATTAGCATGATTATCTTATTGTAATTGAAAATGGGTTTTTAAGTCAAAATCTCGTGCTTTTTACAGCATGCACAAGGTTAAAAAGTAGTTTGAAGAAAAAATTATCCTTATCAACAATTAATCAAACAAATATTTTCTTTATTTCCAGAAATTATATTTATACAGAAAATGAAATAGAGATAAAGGAGTTTTAAAAATATACATGTATTTTAACAATATATTTTAACCATATAAACTTGTCAGGGTTTTGTTTACCGATGAACTCAGGACGCACACACGGAACTAAAAGTTTGAGTTTTTATTGAAAGAAGTGTGCTGGGTGATGAGTGATGAAGACCGGAGGTTCAGGACTGCAGAAAGTCAGGGATGTAGATGATGGCAGGAGCTGACGGCCCGGAGACAGAGAGTCCACACTTGCCAGGTGCTGCTCGGCAAGCAGGCCTCATAGCACTCAGGTTAGCAGTCCATTGGAGACACCAGGGCACAGAGCTGAGCTTCACCAGGGCGGCTAATCAGGTTAGCAGAACTTGAGAGACACCAGGGCACAGAGCTGAGCTTCTCCAGGGCGGCTAGTCAGATTACAGAACTTGAGAGACACCAGGGCACAGAGCAGAGCCTTTCCAGGAACAAACAGTGAAGGAACAGTCTTAGAGTGACTGGCAGGACTAACCTTAGCAACAGGAGCAAAACAAAGCTCCCAAGGCAAAACGGGGACTGGCATGGAGAGGTGTGGAATGATGACGGCTCAGTGCTGAACTGAAGGCAGAGGCAGGTTTAAATAGAACACTTCACAGGTGGAAACAGGGTCTGGCTAATTGACTGGTAAATGATAACAGGTGTGACTGACTGCTGAGGAGGTGAAGTGAAAAATGACAGAAAATAACTGATGACTGAAAACTAACAATAAATAAAGTCAAACCTAACCCAAAAGAGATGAAATAATGAAAATAACAGAAAAACAAAGCCAAACCAAAACTCAACCATGACATTACCCCCCCCTCAAGGCCGGACTCCGGACGGCCTAAAAAACAAAACAAACTACAAAGTGACCGAACCAGGGTGGGTGGAGGGACGGCAGGATGGCGGGCCAGAGTCATAACCAAGCTGATCTAACCTGGGTGGGTGGAGGGAAGGCAGGATGGCGGGCAAGAGTCATAACCAAGCTGATCTAACCTGGGTGGGTGGAGGGAAAGTAGGATGGTGGGCTAAAATCAAACCAAAACTACCCACTAGGGCGAACTAAAAAGGATGTCTAACCGATGCTGGTAGGCAAAACAAAAGGCGTCTAACCGACGTTGACAGGCGAACATCGCCACCAGGCAAAAACGGGCATGACAGGCGAACATCGCCACAAGGCAGGACAGGCGTACGACAACGCCAGAGGGAAGAACAGGCGTACGACAACGCCAGAGGGAAGAACAGGCGTACGACAACGCCAGAGGGAAGAACAGGCGTACGACAACGCCAGAGGGAAGAACAGGCGTACGACAACGCCAGAGGGAAGAACAGGCGTACGACAACGCCAGAGGGAAGGAACGGGCGTACGACAACGCCAAAGGGAAGGAACGGGCGTACGACAACGCCAAAGGGAAGGAACGGGCGTACGACAACGCCAAAGGGAACGAACGGGCATACTTAACGCCAAAGGGAAGGAACGGGCGTACTTAACGCCAAAGGGAAGGAACGGGCGTACTTAACGCCAAAGGGAAGGAACGGGCGTACTTAACGCCAAAGGAAAGGAACGGGCGTACTAAACGCCAAAGGGAAGGAACGGGCGTACTAAACGCCAAAGGGAAGGAACGGGCGTACTTAACGCCAAAGGGAAGGAACGGGCGTACTAAACGCCAAAGGGAAGGAACGGGCGTACTTAACGCCAAAGGGAAGGAACGGGCGTACTAAACGCCAAAGGGAAGGAACGGGCGTACTTACACGCCGGGAAACCGAGAACAGAGGGCGTCTTAACACGCCGGGGTACCAAGAGTCAGAGAGCGTCCTAACACGCAGGGTAACCGAGAACAAAGGGCGTCCTAACACGCCGGGGAACCGAGAACAAAGGGCGTCCAAACACGCCGGGGAACCGAGAACAAAAGGGCGTCTTAATACGCCGGGGAACCGAGAACAAAGGACGTCCTAACATGCCGGGGGACCGAGAACAAAAGGGCGTCCTAATACGCCGGGAAACCGAGAACAAAGGGCGTCATAACACGCCGGGGAACCAAGAACAAAGGGCGTCATAACACGCCGGGGATCCGAGAACAAAGGGCGTCCTAACACGCCAGGAAACAAAAATACCAGGAACTAAGGGCGTCTAAATTCCAGAGAATGGAGAGCGTCAAACACGCCAGGGGACTAAGAGCTAGGGGGCCAAAACAAAACTAAGAAGCGCTGGGACCTAAAGAGCGCTGGGAAACTACAGATCTAAACCAAAAACTAGAAAACCAGGCATGAACTAACCTATAGAACAAAACCAGAAGAACTAGGGTAGGGATAACAAAAGAAAAACCGAAGCAAAAAACTAGAAAATCAAAATAAAACAAAAAAACTAGGAAAAAGATAGAGACGTTCAAGAAAACTATAAAACTAATGCAAAACCAAAACAAAGAAACTAGGGCAGGAACGGGTAAACTAATGTAACACTAGATAGCTAAAGTAACACAAAACTGAAGCTGAAAGACTAAGGTAACAAACAATACTTAAGCAAAATTATGAGACTAAAGCTAAACTAGAAATTAAGGCAAAACAAGAAAACTAGAACATGAATAAGTAAACTAATGAGAAAACCAGAGAACTAAGGCTATAAATGAGGAAGCAAAGCAAAGCTTGGAAACTAAGGCAAAATCTAGAATCCTAAAACGGAGCAGGAAAAACCAAAGCAAAACAGAGACTAAGAACTCTAAGAAAACAAGAACCCCTAAATAACTCTAAAACCCCCAAAAATCCTAAGTAAATCAAAAACTGAAATCGAGCCCAAAAAATAACAGAAGGCACTGGCCTTAAGGGCTCAGGCAAAAACGGCTGCTAAGCAAAAAAGAAAAAGTCTTCGTGGAGGTCGTCCTGGACGAGGCAGGCGGCGGAGCAGCATCGCCCGACTAAACCCTCGAGGAGGGCGGCCCCGACGAGGCAAAGTCAAGCGGCCCGGAGACCGCGGTCGGCGGCTCCGGCCGAACAGGAAAGTCAGAGACGGGCGCCGTGGTGGACGGCCCCGACGAGGCAGAGTCGAGCGGCTCGAAGTCCGCAGTCTGCGGCTCCGGCCAAACAGAGAAGTCAGAGGCGGGCGCCGTGGTGGACGGCCCCGACGAGGCAGAGTCGAGCGGCTCGGAGTCCGCAGTCTGCGGCTCCGGCCGAACAGATAAGTCAGAGGCGGGCGCCGTGGTGGACGGCCCCGACGAGGCAGAGTCGAGCGGCTCGGAGTCCGCAGTCTGCGGCTCCGGCCAAACAGAGAAGTCAGAGGTGGGCGCCGTGGTGGACGGCCCCGACGAGGCAGAGTCGAGCGGCTCGGAGTCCGCAGTCTGCGGCTCCGGCCGAACAGATCAGTTGGAGGCGGTGCCAAGCTACAGGTCTCGGTGGAAACCGAGGCCAGAGGCGGGTCCTCCTGGACTTCCGCACGAGGCTTGGGCGGAGGCAGGTCCTCCTGGACCTCCTCACGAGGCTTGGGCGGAGGCAGGTCCTCCTGGACCTCCTCACGAGGCTTGGGCGGAGGCAGGTCCTCCTGGACCTCCTCACGGGGCTTGGACAGAGGCAAAGCGGCTCCCTCGGAGGCCTCGGGCTGAGGCAAAGCAGCTCCCTCGGAGGCCTCGGGCTCATCCTCGTCGGCCGGCGGATCTATTTTCTTGGCGGCCGGCAGAGCGGAGCCTTCAGTGGTCGGCAGAGCGGAGCTTACGGTGGCCGGCAGAGCGGAGCTTATTGGTGGAGGCGGAACCATCTCCTCGGCTACTTCAGGCAGTGACGGGCAACAGGCTTCGGAGGGCGGCGGCGCCGGGCAACAGGCTCCGGAGGGCGGCGGCGCCGGGCAACAGGCTTCGGAGGGCGGCGCCGGGCTACAGGCTTCGGAGGGCGGCGCCGGGCTACAGGCTTCAGAGAGCGGCGCCGGGCTACAGGCTTCAGAGAGCGGCGCCGGGCTACAGGTTTCAGAGAGCGGCGCCGGGCTACAGGCTTCAGAGAGCGGCGCCGGGCTACAGGCTTCAGAGAGCGCCGAGGCAGGAAGCGGATCCTCCTCTTGAGCCTTGACGAACCCTCCGCGCCGGTGGTTCTGCTGTCTACGCCGGGAGGGGACAGATGAGGAATCCGGGGCAATCTCGGGGGTGGCAGCTGGCCAGCAGGGCAGAAGGTCGTCTCGGTCTCCGTAGAAGAACCACCACAGCTGGCTCTCCTTGATGCGTGGGGCTCTGCTAGGTGGAACGATGAGCCTCACTCGAGGGGCCAGCTGCGAGTCATGGAGGTGATGACCGAGACGACGAGAGGCCGAGTGGCTTCTCTTCCTGGGTTCCGGGGTAGCCGCAACAACGCCCACGTAAACCACCTGGGGAGTGGAGTCGGTCCGGACGGGTGGTGCAGGGTCCCGGACGGAAGCCATCTTGGCATACCTCTCCCTCATCTGGCGTTCGCACATCTCCAAATATGCGAGGATGTCCGGGTCGTCAACTCCTGCAGGTAAGTCCCGCATGGCGCCTGAGTTCACCTTGTGACTGGGCCGTACTGTCAGGGTTTTGTTTACCGATGAACTCAGGACACACACACGGAACTAAAAGTTTGAGTTTTTATTGAAAGAAGTGTGCTGGGTGATGAGTGATGAAGACCGGAGGTTCAGGACTGCAGAAAGTCAGGGATGTAGATGATGGCAGGAGCTGACGGCCCGGAGACAGAGAGTCCACACTTGCCAGGTGCTGCTCGGCAAGCAGGCCTCATAGCACTCAGGTTAGCAGTCCATTGGAGACACCAGGGCACAGAGCTGAGCTTCACCAGGGCGGCTAATCAGGTTAGCAGAACTTGAGAGACACCAGGGCACAGAGCTGAGCTTCTCCAGGGCGGCTAGTCAGATTACAGAACTTGAGAGACACCAGGGCACAGAGCAGAGCCTTTCCAGGAACAAACAGTGAAGGAACAGTCTTAGAGTGACTGGCAGGACTAACCTTAGCAACAGGAGCAAAACAAAGCTTCCAAGGCAAAACGGGGACTGGCATGGAGAGGTGTGGAATGATGACGGCTCAGTGCTGAACTGAAGGCAGAGGCAGGTTTAAATAGAACACTTCACAGGTGGAAACAGGGTCTGGCTAATTGACTGGTAAATGATAACAGGTGTGACTGACTGCTGAGGAGGTGAAGTGAAAAATGACAGAAAATAACTGATGACTGAAAACTAACAATAAATAAAGTCAAACCTAACCCAAAAGAGATGAAATAATGAAAATAACAGAAAAACAAAGCCAAACCAAAACTCAACCATGACATTACCCCCCCCTCAAGGCCGGACTCCGGACGGCCTAAAAAACAAAACAAACTACAAAGTGACCGAACCAGGGTGGGTGGAGGGACGGCAGGATGGCGGGCCAGAGTCATAACCAAGCTGATCTAACCTGGGTGGGTGGAGGGAAGGCAGGATGGCGGGCAAGAGTCATAACCAAGCTGATCTAACCTGGGTGGGTGGAGGGAAAGTAGGATGGTGGGCTAAAATCAAACCAAAACTACCCACTAGGGCGAACTAAAAAGGATGTCTAACCGATGCTGGTAGGCAAAACAAAAGGCGTCTAACCGACGTTGACAGGCGAACATCGCCACCAGGCAAAAACGGGCATGACAGGCGAACATCGCCACAAGGCAGGACAGGCGTACGACAACGCCAGAGGGAAGAACAGGCGTACGACAACGCCAGAGGGAAGAACAGGCGTACGACAACGCCAGAGGGAAGAACAGGCGTACGACAACGCCAGAGGGAAGAACAGGCGTACGACAACGCCAGAGGGAAGAACAGGCGTACGACAACGCCAGAGGGAAGGAACGGGCGTACGACAACGCCAAAGGGAAGGAACGGGCGTACGACAACGCCAAAGGGAAGGAACGGGCGTACGACAACGCCAAAGGGAAGGAACGGGCGTACTTAACGCCAAAGGGAAGGAACGGGCGTACTTAACGCCAAAGGGAAGGAACGGGCGTACTTAACGCCAAAGGGAAGGAACGGGCGTACTTAACGCCAAAGGAAAGGAACGGGCGTACTAAACGCCAAAGGGAAGGAACGGGCGTACTAAACGCCAAAGGGAAGGAACGGGCGTACTTAACGCCAAAGGGAAGGAACGGGCGTACTAAACGCCAAAGGGAAGGAACGGGCGTACTTACACGCCGGGAAACCGAGAACAGAGGGCGTCTTAACACGCCGGGGTACCAAGAGTCAGAGAGCGTCCTAACACGCAGGGTAACCGAGAACAAAGGGCGTCCTAACACGCCGGGGAACCGAGAACAAAGGGCGTCCAAACACGCCGGGGAACCGAGAACAAAAGGGCGTCTTAATACGCCGGGGAACCGAGAACAAAGGACGTCCTAACATGCCGGGGGACCGAGAACAAAAGGGCGTCCTAATACGCCGGGAAACCGAGAACAAAGGGCGTCATAACACGCCGGGGAACCAAGAACAAAGGGCGTCATAACACGCCGGGGATCCGAGAACAAAGGGCGTCCTAACACGCCAGGAAACAAAAATACCAGGAACTAAGGGCGTCTAAATTCCAGAGAATGGAGAGCGTCAAACACGCCAGGGGACTAAGAGCTAGGGGGCCAAAACAAAACTAAGAAGCGCTGGGACCTAAAGAGCGCTGGGAAACTACAGATCTAAACCAAAAACTAGAAAACCAGGCATGAACTAACCTATAGAACAAAACCAGAAGAACTAGGGTAGGGATAACAAAAGAAAAACCGAAGCAAAAAACTAGAAAATCAAAATAAAACAAAAAAACTAGGAAAAAGATAGAGACGTTCAAGAAAACTATAAAACTAATGCAAAACCAAAACAAAGAAACTAGGGCAGGAACGGGTAAACTAATGTAACACTAGATAGCTAAAGTAACACAAAACTGAAGCTGAAAGACTAAGGTAACAAACAATACTTAAGCAAAATTATGAGACTAAAGCTAAACTAGAAATTAAGGCAAAACAAGAAAACTAGAACATGAATAAGTAAACTAATGAGAAAACCAGAGAACTAAGGCTATAAATGAGGAAGCAAAGCAAAGCTTGGAAACTAAGGCAAAATCTAGAATCCTAAAACGGAGCAGGAAAAACCAAAGCAAAACAGAGACTAAGAACTCTAAGAAAACAAGAACCCCTAAATAACTCTAAAACCCCCAAAAATCCTAAGTAAATCAAAAACTGAAATCGAGCCCAAAAAATAACAGAAGGCACTGGCCTTAAGGGCTCAGGCAAAAACGGCTGCTAAGCAAAAAAGAAAAAGTCTTCGTGGAGGTCGTCCTGGACGAGGCAGGCGGCGGAGCAGCATCGCCCGACTAAACCCTCGAGGAGGGCGGCCCCGACGAGGCAAAGTCAAGCGGCCCGGAGACCGCGGTCGGCGGCTCCGGCCGAACAGGAAAGTCAGAGACGGGCGCCGTGGTGGACGGCCCCGACGAGGCAGAGTCGAGCGGCTCGAAGTCCGCAGTCTGCGGCTCCGGCCAAACAGAGAAGTCAGAGGCGGGCGCCGTGGTGGACGGCCCCGACGAGGCAGAGTCGAGCGGCTCGGAGTCCGCAGTCTGCGGCTCCGGCCGAACAGATAAGTCAGAGGCGGGCGCCGTGGTGGACGGCCCCGACGAGGCAGAGTCGAGCGGCTCGGAGTCCGCAGTCTGCGGCTCCGGCCAAACAGAGAAGTCAGAGGTGGGCGCCGTGGTGGACGGCCCCGACGAGGCAGAGTCGAGCGGCTCGGAGTCCGCAGTCTGCGGCTCCGGCCGAACAGATCAGTTGGAGGCGGTGCCAAGCTACAGGTCTCGGTGGAAACCGAGGCCAGAGGCGGGTCCTCCTGGACTTCCGCACGAGGCTTGGGCGGAGGCAGGTCCTCCTGGACCTCCTCACGAGGCTTGGGCGGAGGCAGGTCCTCCTGGACCTCCTCACGAGGCTTGGGCGGAGGCAGGTCCTCCTGGACCTCCTCACGGGGCTTGGACAGAGGCAAAGCGGCTCCCTCGGAGGCCTCGGGCTGAGGCAAAGCAGCTCCCTCGGAGGCCTCGGGCTCATCCTCGTCGGCCGGCGGATCTATTTTCTTGGCGGCCGGCAGAGCGGAGCCTTCAGTGGTCGGCAGAGCGGAGCTTACGGTGGCCGGCAGAGCGGAGCTTATTGGTGGAGGCGGAACCATCTCCTCGGCTACTTCAGGCAGTGACGGGCAACAGGCTTCGGAGGGCGGCGGCGCCGGGCAACAGGCTCCGGAGGGCGGCGGCGCCGGGCAACAGGCTTCGGAGGGCGGCGCCGGGCTACAGGCTTCGGAGGGCGGCGCCGGGCTACAGGCTTCAGAGAGCGGCGCCGGGCTACAGGCTTCAGAGAGCGGCGCCGGGCTACAGGCTTCAGAGAGCGGCGCCGGGCTACAGGCTTCAGAGAGCGGCGCCGGGCTACAGGCTTCAGAGAGCGGCGCCGGGCTACAGGCTTCAGAGAGCGCCGAGGCAGGAAGCGGATCCTCCTCTTGAGCCTTGACGAACCCTCCGCGCCGGTGGTTCTGCTGTCTACGCCGGGAGGGGACAGATGAGGAATCCGGGGCAATCTCGGGGGTGGCAGCTGGCCAGCAGGGCAGAAGGTCGTCTCGGTCTCCGTAGAAGAACTCCCACAGCTGGCTCTCCTTGATGCGTGGGGCTCTGCTAGGTGGAACGATGAGCCTCACTCGAGGGGCCAGCTGCGAGTCATGGAGGTGATGACCGAGACGACGAGAGGCCGAGTGGCTTCTCTTCCTGGGTTCCGGGGTAGCCGCAACAACGCCCACGTAAACCACCTGGGGAGTGGAGTCGGTCCGGACGGGTGGTGCAGGGTCCCGGACGGAAGCCATCTTGGCATACCTCTCCCTCATCTGGAGTTCGCACATCTCCAAATATGCGAGGATGTCCGGGTCGTCAACTCCTGCAGGTAAGTCCCGCATGGCGCCTGAGTTCACCTTGTGACTGGGCCGTACTGTCAGGGTTTTGTTTACCGATGAACTCAGGACGCACACACGGAACTAAAAGTTTGAGTTTTTATTGAAAGAAGTGTGCTGGGTGATGAGTGATGAAGACCGGAGGTTCAGGACTGCAGAAAGTCAGGGATGTAGATGATGGCAGGAGCTGACGGCCCGGAGACAGAGAGTCCACACTTGCCAGGTGCTGCTTGGCAAGCAGGCCTCATAGCACTCAGGTTAGCAGTCCATTGGAGACACCAGGGCACAGAGCTGAGCTTCACCAGGGCGGCTAATCAGGTTAGCAGAACTTGAGAGACACCAGGGCACAGAGCTGAGCTTCTCCAGGGCGGCTAGTCAGATTACAGAACTTGAGAGACACCAGGGCACAGAGCAGAGCCTTTCCAGGAACAAACAGTGAAGGAACAGTCTTAGAGTGACTGGCAGGACTAACCTTAGCAACAGGAGCAAAACAAAGCTTCCAAGGCAAAACGGGGACTGGCATGGAGAGGTGTGGAATGATGACGGCCCAGTGCTGAACTGAAGGCAGAGGCAGGTTTAAATAGAACACTTCACAGGTGGAAACAGGGTCTGGCTAATTGACTGGTAAATGATAACAGGTGTGACTGACTGCTGAGGAGGTGAAGTGAAAAATGACAGAAAATAACTGATGACTGAAAACTAACAATAAATAAAGTCAAACCTAACCCAAAAGAGATGAAATAATGAAAATAACAGAAAAACAAAGCCAAACCAAAACTCAACCATGACAAAACTATATTAAGAAAAAAAAAATACTTAGAAAGACCCAAGGACTTAAGAACAGTGTGATATAGTTCAAGTGATAAAAGATTTTTTAACATATTTTAACAAGACAAACCATGTTGAGGAAAAAAAATCTTTAAAGTAAGTTAAACCAATGAACATGTATGGTGAAGTTAAGCCATAAGCCTATAATAGAACAGTAAGACTTAACAAAGAATATTGTTCTCTTTTACAACACCTTTAACTTTATGATGACGATGATAATGGGTTTATGAATGTCAACCCTCTAGGATGCTTCTGGGCAAATATGTCTATGATTTTGTTGATGTCTAAATGAATGTCCTTGTGGACATACATAAGTAGCAAAGCCACAAACCTTTTCTGTCCCATTGTTGACCTCAGCAAAGTTTTCACTGCTTTAAGGCCCGAGTTAGCACGTTCCACAGAAGCACTTGTAAAAGGTATAACTGACAAAAGGTGAAGAATCATAGAAATGTTTGGGTAGCACTTCATATTTGTTATCCTTAGAATTTCAGGGAGAGAGCTGGGTTTTTCCACTGATGATGACCACTTTGTGTGCCACAACTTCACTTCCTGCCTGAATGTTGATCCTGATGGTAGATCATCTTTATATGATGTAAAGATCTCTTTCTCACTCTCATCGTTCATCATATGCAAGTTGCTTGGCAATAGTTTTAAGCCTAGTATGTTTTCATAAAGGAGACCATTCTTAGTTTTAACAATAAAACGCATGTGGCACTAAAAGGTTTAAATCAGACAATACACACTACACAATAACTATTGTATGGGTGTCAATGTCCACTATTTTTTTTTACTTTACACTCTTTTTTTCATTACTTTTCAAAAACTGTGCAACAAAAATGTATTATTAAACTTTCCCGTTACTGGAAAAAGTTTTCCTGAAATTGCACTACTTTACAACTTTACACAACTTGTGAGAACTCAATGTTTTTTCATTATCAAAATTTTCTAACGATCATCATACCTTTTTTCTGTGGGGAGAATATAAGATTAAGGTTGATCCATACTCCAATCTGGAAGGTGGCGGTAATGCACCTAAAAATTGTTTGCCAACCACTATTAAAAAAGAGAAGAAGAAGAAGTAGTCGTAGAAGAAGAACAGGCTCGTCACTGGGCGCTGTTATTCAAGATGGCAGCGACCGGTGCGGCAGAGAGTGATGGATTAATTAGTGATAGTGATGGAGTTTCATGGATTTATCATCATCATCTGAGAGCGATTTGGAATATATAGAAGACTTTCTTGACAGCAACCTGATTTTTGACGAAATCCAGCCCAGTTTGAGGCAAGGAGACCAAAAAGGAACGATGTGAGTTGAATCTGTCTGCTGCGGCAGCCATCTCCTTATTTTTGTGATGTTTTTCCACTCTTAACCGATGTATTGCAACATCAAACTGCCATGCACGTGGGCATTGTTGCTTCAACAATAGCTCTCGAAAATTTCAATGGTGAAGTCCTCTGGAAATCCGAAATAATTGTTGTTTATCGCAGCTGTAGGAGTGCAATGCCTCTGCTAAGAAACAACACAGGATGTGACGTCAGGCCGCCATTACTGCCCGCAGTATCGGTGATTGCGACGACAATTTATGCCGCGCCGGCGTCACAGTGCGTTCTAAATGAAAGGTACTGGCTCTTAATCGTAATTCTATGAAGGATGTTTAAAATTTTGGGCTCTTTAAAAAAATACTTTTGGTCTCCAAAAGGGGGGTGCGCGCGCCTCCTGCACCCCCGCCTGAATCCGCGCCTGCTAGTTATAAGCTTTGAGTTATAAGATTAGTCTTAATACCCTTCATAGTCGAGGATACATATTGCCTACCTTGTGGCAAATTCCTACAATTCCCACACATGCTGCCAGCAGGACGAAGCGACAGAACGTATCGTAAAATTAGCTAGCTGAGCACATAGATTGTAAAAATTGAGCACTGCACGTATCTGTATTCAATTCAATTCAATTCAATTTTATTTATATAGCGCCAAATCATGAAACATGTCATCTCAAGGCACTTTACAAAATCAAGTTCAATCATATTATACAGATTGGGTCAGATTATACAGATTGGTCAAAATGTCCTATATAAGGAAACCAGTTGATTGCATCAAAGTCTTGACAAGCAGCATTCACTCCTGGGGAACCGTAGAGCCACAGGGAGAGTCGTCTGCATTGTACATGGTTTTGCTGCAATCCCTCATACTGAGCAAGCACAGAGTCCGTGCAGAGTCCGCCTTGAATAGGTTTATTAAATATAACATATCTCCCTCCAAAGACTCTGTCAGTTAATCAGTTGATTTCTGATAATCAGATTGACTTATTTTGTCTCACAGAAACCTGGCTGCAAGAGGACTATGTTAGTATCAATGAGTTAACGGCCTCTAATTTTTTAAATTTCCACCTTCCATGAAATACTGGACGAGGAAGAGTAGCAATCATATTTCAGTCGTATAACGTATGCGCATCAAGTGGCGTCAAAGCATGGCAGCTGAATGCGCTAATGGATCGGCCAACGCATGCACGTATCGGCTGATACCAATACAAGACAATATAACCTCTATATATACAGTTGGAGATAGCTGTCTCCAGCTATCTCCAGCTGTCAAGAGGTGAGGTACACCCTGGACAGGTCACCTGTTTATTGCAGGGTGACACAGACACAGACAGGACAAACAACCATTCACACACTCACACCTAAGGACAATTGAGAGAGACCAATTAACCCAACAGTCATGTTTTTGGAATATGGGAGGAAGCCAGAGTAGCCAGAGAGAACCCACGCATGCACAGGGAGAACATGCAAACTCCAAGCAGAAAGACCCAGGGCAAGGGAACCCAGGACCTTCTTGCTGCAAGGCAACAGCACTACCCACTGCGCAATATATATACACTACCTGTCATGGTTGAGTTTTGGTTTGGCTTTGTTTTTCTGTTATTTTCATTTTTTCATCTCTTTTGAGTTAGATTTAACTTTATTTATTGTTAGTTTTCAGTCATCAGTTATTTTCTGTCAATTTTCACTTCACCTCCTCAGCAGTCAGTCACACCTGATAATCATTTGCTTGTTAATTAGCCAGACCCTTGTTTCACCTGTTAGTGCTCTATTTAAACCTCCCTCTGTCTTCAGTTCAGCACTGGGCCGTCATCTGCTATCCGCCACTCCATGCCAGTCCCTCTGTAGGTCTTTTTATTCTGTGGTTCGTTCCTGGAGAAGCTCTGCTCCTTGTCCAGGTGTCTTCAGTGAATTGCTAACCTGACAAGCTGCTCTGGTGAAGCCCTGCTCTGTGCCCTGGTGTCTCCTGATAAATGCTAACCTGTCAAGCTGCTCTGGTGAAGCCCTGCTCTGTGCCCTGGTGTCTCCTGAGAACTGCTAACCTGACTAGCCGCCCGGAGTCCTGGTGTTGCTATGAGGCCTGCTAGCCGAGCAGCACCTAGCGAGTGAGGACTCTCTTTCTCCGGGCCGTCAGCTCCTGCCATCACCTACATCCCTGACCTTCTGCAGTCCTGAACCTTCGGTCTTCATCACTCACCACCCAGCATACTTCATTTAAATAAAACTCTTTAACTTTAGTCCTGTGTGCGCTTCCTGAGTTCGTCGGTAAACAAAACCCTGACACTACCGTTCAAAAGTTTGGGGTCACATTGAAATGTCCTTATTTTTTTAAGGAAAAGCACTGTACTTTTCAATGAAGATAACTTTAAACTAGTCTTAGCTCTAAAGAAATACGCTCTATACATTGCTAATGTGGTAAATGACTATTCTAGCTGCAAATGTCTAGTTTTTGGTGCAATGTCTACATAGGTGTATAGAGGCCCATTTCCAGCAACTATCACTCCAGTGTTCTAATGGTACAATGTGTTTGCTCATTGGCTCAGAAGGCTAATTGATTATTAGAAAACCCTTGTGCAATCATGTTCACACATCTGAAAACAGTTTAGCTCGTTACAGAAGCTACAAAACTGACCTTCCTTTGAGCAGATTGAGTGTCTGGAGCATCACATTTGTGGGGTCAATTAAATGCTCAAAATGGCCAGAAAAAGAGAACTTTCATCTGAAACTCGACAATCTATTCTTGTTCTTAGAAATGAAGGCTATTCCATGCGAGAAATTGCTAAGAAATTGAAGATTTCCTACAATTGTGTGTACTACTCCTTTCAGAGGACAGCACAAACAGGCTCTAACCAGAGTAGAGGCTGACATTTTTTCGGGAATCCCGTGGGAATCCTGCGGGATGGGAGTCAACATTAGTAAATATCACGTGATTGTAAAACGTGTTTCCTGGACTCATTTTCAATGTGCAACAGTGTAATAATACAGCCAATAACTTTATTACAGCCAAAAACTACTTTATTATTTTTAGTATTATTTGAACAGTTGTGTTTTTTTTCTATTTTAACCCACTAACTGAACAACGTGTTAACACTTCTCTTTCACTTTTTAACAAAAGTAAAACATGTCTTCTTCCATGTCTGGTTGGATAAAAATGAGACGGAGCTGACTGGACCGGCTCTTCCTGGGTCCAGTTAGCTCTGCCTACAGCTCCGCATCACCCCCGAAAATTAACATAATCTCACTTTTAACTTTTGATAAAAGTTGAGAGGTCTGTCTAAGAATGTGTTTAATGTTCGATGAATGTATTGGTTCTGACAGTAAACCCTAATTAGTTCATGGATATTTTATTGCAAATGGAAAAATACTAATATGCTTGTATCATATTCAACTTTCTTTTACTAAACTGAGTTTATGAACCATTGAGGTACATTATCTAAATTGTGAAAGTAATGCCTTTATGCACTTTTTTCTTAATTGAGTATAGATCTCTTACTAGGTGCATTTTTCTTTAGTTTCAGCAATTTGAAACATAAAAGTAACTTAATTGTTCATGTGAAACAATTACTTAATGAATTAGTGAAAGGCGACATTGTACATTTTGCTTATTCAACTAAGATAGGCATGGTCTGTTTCCTTGTTTGTTACTTTTATTATTTATTTATTATTAATCCTTTTACTTTAACTGGCCTTTACTACAGCTAAAACAGGAACTTAACTGACCCTTCATAGACATTCAGGTTTAATGTATTGCCAGAAAACTTAATGAAGACAACAAGAATGGGAGTGGGGCAGGAGTCATTCGGAATGGGAGCGGGATGGGAGTGGGAGTAATTTTACCAGGAGTGGGACGGGACAGGACTTTAATTTTTACTCTGGCCCGGGATTGGGACGGAACACAATTCTTTTCTGTGGGAGTGGGATGGGACAGGAGTGAAAATCCACTCCCGTGTCACCCTCTAAACCAGAGTAGAAAAAGAAGTGGGAGGCCGCGTTGCACAACTGAGCAAGAAGATAAGTACATTAGAGTCTCTAGTTTGAGAAACAGATGCCTCACAGGTCCCCAACTGGCATCTTCATTAAATAGTACCCGCAAAACACCAGTGTCAACATCTACAGTGAAGAGGCGGCTGCGGGATTCTGGGCTTCACGGCAGAGTGGCAAAGAAAAAGCCATATCTGAGACTGGCCAATAAAAGAAAAAGATTAAGATGGTCAAAAGAACACAGACATTGGACAGAGAAAGACTGGAAAAAAGTGTTGTGGATGGATGAATCCAAGTTTGAGGTGTTTGGATCACAAAGAAGAGCGCTTATGAGACGCAGAACAAATGAAAAGATGCTGGAAGAATGCCTGACGCCATCTGTTAAGCATGGTGGAGGTAATGTGATGGTCTCGGGTTGCTTTGGTGCTGGTAAGGTGGGAGATTTGTACAGGGTAAAAGGGATTCTGAATAAGGAAGGCTATCGCTCCATTTTGCAATGCCATGACATACCCAGTGGACAGCGCTTGATTGGAGCCAATTTCATCCTACAACAGGACAATGACCCTAAACACACCTCCAAATTGTGCAAGAACTATTTAGAGCAGAAGCAGGCAGCTGGTATTCTATCGGTAATGGAGTGGCCAGCGCAGTCACCAGATCTGAACCCCATTGAGCTGTTGTGGGAGCAGCTTGACCGTATGGTACGCAAGAAGTGCCCATCCAACCAATCCAACTTGTGGGAGCTGCTTCTGGAAGCGTGGGGTGCAATTTCTCCAGATTACCTCAACAAATTAACAGCTAGAATGCCAAAGGTCTGCAATGCTGTAATTGCTGCAAATGGAGGATTCTTTGATGAAAGCAAAGTTTGATGTAAAAAAAATCTTATTTCAAATACAAATCATTATTTCTAACCTTGTCAATGTCTTGACTCTATTTTCTATTCATTTCACAACGTATGGTGGTGAATAAGTGTGACTTTTCATGGAAAACACAAAATTGTTTGGGTGACCCCAAACTTTTGAACGGTAGTGTATATATATATATATATATATATATACACTCACCGGCCACTTTATTAGGTACACCTGTCCAACTGCTCGTTAACACTTAATTTCTAAGCAGCCAATCACATGGCAGCAACTCAGTGCATTCAGGCATGTAGACATGGTCAAGAGAATCTCCTGCAGTTCAAACCGAGCATCAGTATGGGGAAGAAAGGTGATTTGAGTGACTTTGAACGTGGCATGATTGTTGGTGCCAGAAGGGCTGGTCTGAGTATTTCAGAAACTGCTAATCTACTGGGATTTTCACGCACAACCATCTCTAGGGTTTACAGAGAATGGTCCGAAAAAGAAAAAACATCCAGTGAGCGGCAGTTCTGTGGGCGGAAATGCCTTGTTGATGCCAGAGGTCAGAGGAGAATGGCCAGACTGGTTCGAGCTGATAGAAGGGCAACAGTGACTCAAATAACCACCTGTTACAACCAAGATGGGCAGAAGAGCATCTTTGAACGCACAGTGCGTCGAACTTTGAGGCAGATGGGCTACAGCAGCAGAAGACCACATCAGGTGCCACTCCTTTCAGCTAAGAACAGGAAACTGAGGCTACAATTTGCACAAGCTCATCGAAATTGGACAATAGAAGATTGGAAAAACGTTGCCTGGTCTGATGAGTCTCGATTTCTGCTGCGACAGTCGGATGGTAGGGTCAGAATTTGGCGTCTACAACATGAAAGCATGGATCCATCCTGCCTTGTATCAACGGTTCAGGCTGGTGGTGGTGGTGTCATGGTGTGGGGAATATTTTCTTGGCACTCTTTGTACCAATTGAGCATCGTTGCAACGCCACAGCCTACCTCAGTATTGTTGCTGACCATGTCCATCCCTTTATGACCACAATGTACCCAACCCATGATGGCTACTTTCAGCAGGATAATGCGCCATGTCATAAAGATGGAATCATCTCAGACTGGTTTCTTGAACATGACAATGAGTTCGCTGTACTCAAATGGCCTCCACAGTCACCAGATCTCAATCCAATAGAGCATCTTTGGGATGTGGTGGAACGGGAGATTCGCATCATGGATGTGCAGCCGACAAATCTGCGGCAACTGTGTGATGCCATCATGTCAATATGGACCAAACTCCCTGAGGAATGCTTCCAGCACCTTGTTGAATCTATGCCACGTAGAATTGAGGCAGTTCTGAAGGCAAAAGGGGGTCCAACCCGTTACTAGCATGGGGTACCTAATAAAGTGGCCGGTGAGTGTATATATATATATATATATATATATATATATATATATATATATATATATATATATATATTAGTGCTATCAAACGATTAAAAAATGTAAATGCATAATTTCAATAGTTAACTCGAGATTAATCGCAAATTAATCGCATATTTTATCTTATTTCTGAAAGGGTAAAAGCCTATTTGGGCATTTTAATATGCAAGTTTGCAATAAACGACACTAGTAAAAAACATGCGTGTACTAAAAATATTTCTATTTTTTATTTTCAGGCGCTTTTCAGAATTGGAATGAAAACATCTTGGTGCCATAAAATGTTAAAAATGTTAAAATTGCTAATCATAACACCCTGATCTTTACACAATGTTTAAACAAATGTGTAAATAAAATATATTTCATGCCGAAATATTTTTTTTGCCTCTTAAACAAAGATAGTCATGATTAATATTACTTTATATGTAAATGATTTATAAAGTAATATTAATTTTACATTTTAATAAAGTTTTTCACTCTCTCACACACACATCTAATCCTGAGCTTTCACACCAACAACAATAATTTCTTCATATAGTTTTGCATGCTGTTTATATCCACATTCATACCAAAAAAGTAAAAAAAGTAAAAAAACAAAACAACTGTGCTTATTTCCGAAGTTTGAAGACCTTTCGCTTCCTATCCAGGGAGCTTTCTCAATTCAAAAAGTCTGGAGTAATGTGGAGTTGCAAGCTTTATTCTACTGCCCAACAAAGGCATTGTAATGGCTTAGATAACATGCAAATTCAACAGAAACAGGTCCACCCCCTTAGTAATGGGGAGTGGTTAAAGTCATTGTATACCTGCAGATTGAACCAAAACTGGTCCACTCCTCTGTAACGGGGAGTCGTTAGGGGTCGTTATTGGTCTGGCTTGCAGGAACGATGTTTTGATCACTCGTTTGAGGGTGAGGATTGAGGTGATGATTGGCCGGAATTAACCCTATAGCTGTATTATAAGTTTTAGAGAGTTGGAATTTAAGTCCTCCTCTGTTTAAGGTTGGTTTTTCTCTCTTAATGTAGATGGCTTCCTTCACTCCCCTTTCAAACCATCTGTCTTCTTTGTCCAAAATGTGAACATTTTGGTCCTCAAAAGAGTGTCCTTTGTAGGTGGACAGCAGAGTCTTGTCCTGAGGAGGTAGCTCTCCTGTGTTGAGCCATGCGTCTGTGGAGAGGTTGTTTGGTTTCTCCAACATAAAGATCAGAACATTCCTCACTGACTGAACTGCATACACCACTCCGCTCATCTTAGGTTTGGGGGTTTTGTCCTTGGAATGCACCAGCCTCTCTCTGAGGGTCCTATTTGGTTTGAAATGTACTGATATTTTGTGTTTGGAGAAAATCCTCTTGAGTTTTTCAGAGACTCCAGCAACATATGGGATGACAATGTTTTTGTGTTTATTCTTCTCACCATTATGTTCTGCAGCGGGTCTTTTAGATTTTCTTGCTGATTTGACAAAAGCCCAGTTACGGTACCCACAGGTTTGGAGGGAATCTTTGATGTGTTTCTGTTCTTTGTGCTTCCCTTCTGTTTTAGTAGGGACATGCTCGGCCCGGTGTTGTAAGGTTCTGATGACAGAAAGTTTGTGCTCCAGTGGGTGGTGTGAGTCAAAAAGAAGATATTGGTCTGTGTGAGTGGGTTTCCTATATACTTCAATGTTGAGGTTTCCATCTTCTTCCATGTTTCACCAAACAGTCGAGAAAAGGTAGCTTGTTGTCGTTGGCATCCTCTGTGGTAAACTTGATGTTGTTGTCCACCGAGTTGATGTGTCTCATGATGAAAGCTTTCACTTCTTTTAACTGGATTTTGACAAATGTGTCATCCACATATCTATATCAGTGGCTTGGTGGTGTCCCTCTGAAGGTGCCCAAAGCCCTCTTTTCCATTTCTTCCATGTAAATATTGGCTACAACTGGTGACACTGGATAACCCATGGCACAACCATGCTTCTGTCTGTAAAAATGATCACTGAACTGGAAATAAGTTGACGAAAGACTGAGAACCTTCACCAGCATCCACATTCATACAGTTTAAAGCCTGGAAAAGGGTTTAAAATTTCCAGGTAATTCCAGAGTCTTACACTTTGCTTGTGCCATGGTTTTAAGTTGTTTGGCCCACATGCAGAACAGACTCAGGAGATAGAGAGCAAGTTTAACACGTTTATTTCTTCGGCGCAAGCGCTACAGAGGTTTTAATGGCTGGTTCTAATAGCGCAGATAATCAGCGAGGTCTGCGGGAGGCGCGGGAATTAACTCAGCCTGCAGACAGAGAACGAGAGGTTAGTCCCAGTGACAATAGAACAGGAAACATCATGGCCGAGAGACTTACCGCGAGAGCGTCTAGGATCCGCCAAGGGGAGGGTGTAGAAACGGACTCAGTGGACAGCTCCGAGTGGTGGAGCGTCAGGGTGTCGGTGGAGAGAGTGGCTGTGCGGCAGGCAGGATGAGCGGGACCCGATCGGCGTGGCACGTGAGAGTGGGCGGCTGGCTGTTAGCTGGAGGGGTCCGGGAGATCTGGTGAGGTCCTCAGCCCGGCTTGGTAACACCAAGGGAGTCTCGGGGTGGGACTTGAGCTCGAGGGAGCGTCTGAAACAGGATCCAGAGAGATGGGAGCCTGAAGGCTTGACTCGGGATGTCAGAGCACGAGAGAGCGCTTGGAACGGGATCCAAAGCGTGAGGCAACCTGAGAGAGACAGGAAACAAGGATTATGTTGAGAACGTGAAGCTGTCAGGAGACAGTGGCCAACTGAGGCGTACCACATTAGGTTAACACTCTGGCGGTGTCCAGCTGACAGCCTGCTGTTTAAATACTCCACCGCCACGCTGTGGAACGAGGATCAGCTTTGGGGCCACGCCCCCCTGTCAAACTGCCGCCAGCTGTGGAGAGGGAAAAAAAAGGCAGGCCAGCAGCAGCCTGACTGGCGCTGCCCACAGACTCCTGACAGCTTGCAACGGGGGCAGGAGCTTAATACCCTTGAAAAATAACTGTTTAGCACAGCTTCATGTGCTGACACTGTAACTCCAGGGTACTTCGTTTGGCCACATGATTCAACCTTAGTTTGTCAAATACAGAGACAACAAATTAATAATTAATTAAAAATTAATATTATGATTTATGGGTTGAGTTTCTGCAATGTTATCGGCGTGTAAAAACTCATCTTCAGAACCAATTTCTGCTCAAAATGGTGATCTGCACCACGTAATCTACTTTCAGCAGTTATCACCGGTTATTGCAGCTGTAAAACAGTCTCACGATCGCTTCTCCACTACGTCACATCCATGAAACCCCAGCCCTGCGTCCTGATTGGCTGGACAATAAAATTGGTTGGAGAAATCACGCTCTATGGGAGATGTCCCAGATGGATGTGAGTGAAGCTAGGCAGAGCGATATCAATCTGGCTAGGGTCAGGTTGACATCATACTGGATAATGTACAATTGGAACAATAAAACTTTCAGAAATATATTAGAATTTCTTAGGGAATGCAGCAGTGACTCTTCTCTTTGAAAGAGAAACAGATCAACTTGTCCCCACCATATCAGCATTGCTGGCTTGGAAGGAACTTTTTGTTGTGACTGGTCGTTTGATTGGCCACTCCCTACTAAATGGACTATGAAGCTGGGGATAGATCAATAAAATTGAATTGAATTTAAAGTTTGACTGTAGTGCATGCCTTGACAGGTGGTTTAAAAGAGTTCGCCACATCATGTCTTTCCTTAGAGGACTGCCCATACACTTATTACCGACTGACATTTGGCCTGGTAAAAAAAGGGGTGAAAAATGTAGCTTTTTAAACGCTAGTCTTATCATGGGTTGTTTAGTAACTTTGGGGTGCACTTTGACAATGTACTACTGGTGTCTTACAGCTGCAAAAATAGGGAATGACTGAAGACAAAACTTTAAAGGTGTCCAACTTGTGTGTGGAATAGTATTTCCCTGTGCCAACCAAGGATACCAATAAACCTCTTCTTTTACAGCAACTCCTCACCTATGGTGTAAGAAATAATTTGAAACTTTTTTTTAAGTCAGAATTGTTTTGTAAACAACGTGGGCGAAGATTGAAAAAGTTTATTATGCATTTTCAACCTATGAAAAACACAATTTAATTGACATTAACAGGTCCCCAGCTGACTTTCTGTATTAATCCTAAACTGGGGCTTAAAGAAATTGGTACCTGCCCACTGATTACCTCCAGACCAGATGCGGTACTTGTCCTCTATCCCAGAGAGCATGAAGTTGAAATCACCCCTCAGATAAAATGATAATTAATGACAAAACATTATGTTTGTGTAGGGTCTTGTCAGGTCTAAACACCTTTTTCTGCTAGTAACATGTCTAGAGCAATTCTATTCTGAAAAGCCATGAGTGAAGTTGCAGCCAGTTGTCCATGTACTGCCTCAAAACCACTCTGTGTCCAATTTCCTAGTCGTTGCACATTGTAATGAATGTAATTTATTCTGGCCACATTCTTGTTGATAGTACACCGCCAGCACAATGTTGATTCAAACCCTGAGGCGACTCGGTTTGCTAACTTGTATTCGTCTGGTACCCCTCGCGGGACCCCTAGGGCATCTACATATGTGGGGTTGCCAGTTGCCTGCCACGAGATATCTCTCTTTGTTCTAAAACTCCACTTTTGTGGTAAAGCCTTTGACACTTGCATCATTAGTTCCGTGACAGTCATGGGGTATACTTTCACAGGTAACAGGAGAGAGACTAAACCACATGTTCCTGATACATTTCTAGGTAATTTATCAAACAACCTATCATCTCCACACCACCACCAGACGTCTGCTCTAGAAACAGGGAACAAATGGCGGCTGACTGTGATTATTGTTTTACACCATGGTGAGGTCAAATTTCCAAACTTCTGTCCAGCATTGGTCATATTAATGCAGGTGAAATTACTAGGAGCGATTTTGTTCGAGAACAAGGGTTTTTGTTTTTGTGCTGTAGCCAAAGGGTAAATTTTGTCCCATTGTGAACAGTTGGTAGTTGGAACAGTTTTCTTCATTACCTCAAGTAAACATTCAGCATCCATAACTGCTGGAATAACTTGGAGTAGCGGCCTGGGACCCATACACACTACGCAGCTTTGTCCAGCCATGTTAGCAGCTTGCTCTACCATTAACAGCCAGTTGTTTGTTTGTCCTGAGACTCCTGTTGTGACCTGAAACCATTCATTGGTAGTAAGGGGGCTTTTTATTATTAAGGGTACCATCTCTGAATCTGTTTGGGGTCCCCGTGTGAGTGTTCCTTCTGCCGAGATTTTGTTACTCATTCTGTTTACATTGAAGGCCGTTACATTAGGACAAAATCCTAAACGAACACCGGGGTCCTGTTCATGTTCCCTCCAGATACAAAGCATTAATACATGACAAGGAGGATCTATGTATTGACCGGAGGATTCAGGTTTTTCTGGCAGTGGCTCACTAGTTGTATTGAATGTAAAAAATAAATCTTTTCCTGCTAGATGCATTGTCATTCTTCTTTTCCATATCTTAGCTCTATTGGAGTGGCCATATGATCTTTCTGGCCATCGGCCAGTGGTTGCAAAAACATTTCCCCAATAATGTCCTGACTGTTTTAGGCCGGTGCTGTCCAGGTACCAATCGTACCCTTTCCAGGAATCTCCGCTGTAGCCTCCTATCTTTATTTTGCTGATGTCTTGTACCAGAACTGCCTGAAATCTTGTACTGTTATAACAGAAATACAGATCTCCTGTTCTTCTATGTTCTGTTTTTAAACATGGGTCCGGAAAGGTTGTTGATAATTCGGGTCATCATAATAGTCTATTGTGGTTTCTACCAGACTGAAGAAAACGCACACAGTCAGCAGTAAAAGGGTATTCATCTTGCCTCTTTAGTGCAATATGGCTTAATGCGTCATTCAAGCTGAATTCCTCTACTTGGTTCCGTAATGCTCTTTTTCTTCACTGAATTTCGGCTCTTCCCGACTCTAGATGTCTGGGTCCACCCTATTATCAGACTGGTAAGTACTTCCCCTATCGGAGCTTTCAGCTTGAATGACCTTTTTACAATGAGATAAATGGATCCAGGTGGACCTTTCTGCTATCTTTACTGCTGTAGGGGTGGTAAGGAGCACTTGAAAAGGTCCTTCCCACCTGGGTGAATGCCAGTGTTTCCTCTTAATGCTTTTGATCAGCACCCAGTCCCCTGGTTCCACTAACTGGATCTCCTGTTGAGACACAGAGGGAGACTTATTAGTGCTGTGCAGTTTCTGTTTTTCCAACATCTTTCTCATATAATCTGCTAAATCAGTTTCTTCTTTCAGTTCCCATTCATTCTTAAAATATGGCAGCCTGTACGCCCTGCCAAACAATGTCTCATAGGGGGTTAAACCTGCTGATGTTGTAATATTATAGTGTAGTTTGACCAGGTCTAGACACTGAGTCCATGGTCTTCCTGTTTCTTCCATGCATTTTTTTAGTCTGTTTTTTAATGTGCCGTTAGTTCTTTCCACAAGCCCTGCGCTCTGAGGGTGATATGAACAGTGATTCTTTAAGTCTATGTGGAAGCACTGTTCTATCTTTTTGACCACCTGGTTTACAAAATGAGTGCCATTGTCACTGTAGATTTTTTCTGGTATACCATATCTAGGTATAATGTCTTTGCACAAGGCTTTAGCTACTGTTATTGCATCTGGGTGCTTTGTTGGGAACAGGTCTATCCATTTAGAAAAGGCATCTATTATCACTAGACAATACTTTTTCCCTTCACTCTGATTTAATTCAATGAAGTCCACGTGAATTATTTGAAATGGGTAGCTGGGAGATGGAAACTTTCCTCTCCTTGGTCTCAGGTTCCCCTGTGGATTGTGTTTTGCACATGTCATGCAGGCCCTACAAATTTTTTTTGAATAGTTATTGAACCCATAGGTTGTATAATGTTGGTTTATCTGTCCTACCATCCCTGCTGTTGAGACATGTGTAACACCATGGCTCAAAGTTGCAGCCCATTTGTATAGATTTTTGGGTAGGATAGGTTTTCCTTCTGGTCAGAAATAAATGTTATCTTTCTGTTTCGCACCATGCTTTTTCCACAGTTGTTGCTCAGACGATGGAGACTGAGTTTGCATATCACAGAGAACGTTTGTGGTTATCTCTGTGTCTGTTTCCAACTGGAACACTTGTGTTTGAGAAGCAGCTGCTTCCTTTGCGGTTTTGTCAGCGAATGCATTGCCTATCGATACAGGATCAGTTCCTACTGTGTGGGCCGCACATTTGCGTATTGCGAGTTGTAGAGGTAGCTGGATTTTTTGCAGAAGTTCAGTTAATAGGTCTGCATGAGTTACTGGTTTTCCCTTTGATGTTATCATGCCTCTATTGTGCCAATACTGTGCAAAAGTGTGAACTGTTGAAAAAGCATACTGACTATCTGTGTAAATAGTGGCTCGTTTTCCTTTCATTAATTTGCAAGCCTCTGTGAGGGCTACCAGTTCTGCAGCCTGAGCAGAAAAGTTTGTTGGCAGTTTTTCTGCTTTTAAAACTTTTGTTGCTGTAACAACGGCATAACCTGTCTGTGTATTACCGTGGTTGTCTTTTCTTGATGAGCCATCTACGAAAAGAGTTAAGGGTTGATCTTTTAGATCTGGTCTGGATTTGGTCAACTGTTCAGCTATTTGTTGACAGTCATGCTTGCTGGCGTCTTCCGGGAGCGGCATAAGTGTTGCTGGGTTCAAAGTGGTGCAGCGCTCTATTTTTAAATGAGGTTGTGAGAGCAGTGTGGCCATGCATGACAAGTGTCTTGCCGGTGACAGAAAAGTCATGTTTGTTTGTAGCAGAAGTGCTGATACCGCATGAGGCACTTTTAATGTTAGTGGGTGAAAAAGAACAAGTGTTGCACTTGTTTCAACAGCCATGGAGGCCGCGATTACTGAACGTACACATGGTGTTAAGGCGCATGCCACACTATCCAGTTTAGATGAAAAGTAAGCAATTGGCTTCATTTTTGCACCGTGCTGCTGTACTAAAACAGAGGTCATGTAATGGCCTTTGCAGTCTACCATTTGAATAAATGGTTTATTAACCATGGCGGTGCTGGAAACTAAGGCCTGTTTTAGATCGCAAAAGGCTTTTTCTGCTTCTGTTGTCCAGGTTAATTGTGCTGACATTTTCAATTCTTGTTCATACATTAGTTTTTGTAGAGGCCCTGCTATCTCCGCGTAATTTGGGATCCAGTTTCTGCAGTAGTTTGTAAGGCCTAAGAAGGACATCATTTGTGCTTTTGTTACAGGTTTTGGTGCTTGTAGTACAGCTGTCTTTCCTCTAAGATGGTTTTGCCTTGTGCATTCAGGTTATGACCTAAATATTTCACCGTTGTTTTACATAGTTGAAGTTTGTTTTTGCTGATTTTATGGCCTTCGCTGGCTAGATGTTCTAATAGGGCTTTTGTATCTGTTTCACAGGTCTGCTTATCTGGAGATGCTAAAAGCACGTCATCCACGTATAGCAGAATTTGGCTCCCTCCAGGAGGGTTAAATTTTGCCATACTTGCGGACATTACTTAATAGATAGTGAATAGATAGTTGGACTTTCACAGTATCCTTGGGGCAGCCTGGTGTAGGTATATCTTTGACCTTTAAAGGTAAATGCAAACCAGAACTGACTCGTTTTGTCCACTGGCACAGAAAAGAATGCATTGCTGATGTCTACAACAGTGTAGTATGTTGAATCCGGTCTTAAAGTATTGAGAAGAGTGTAAGGATCTGATACGCATGGTGCTCTTTGCACTACTGCGTTGTTAACTGCCTGTAGGTCCTGGACCATCCTCCATCCAACTGATGGGGCCTTTTTCTTCACTGGAAAAATTGGAGTGTTGCATGGTGAGTCAGCACATTTAACAATTACTCCTGCTGTAATGAGATCTTTAATCACTGGCTCAATTCCTTGTTGTGCATCAGGTTTTAAAGGATATTGTCTGACACAGGGTCTGTAGTCAGATTTGGGTGTTATTTGCACTGGTACTGCTCCTTTAACCAGTCCTACGTCAGTGGGACCCTGGGACCAGAGGGAAGGTGGTAGATCTTTTAACAGAATCTCCTCTTCCTTCGTTAAATTCATTATAGATCATGTTTGTGATGTTTCTCCATCTAGATGTACCCCAAACTGTACAGGTGTGGTCCAAAACAAAGCTTTCTTGGTTAGCCCTGTGCTTGCACTGGTCCATGTATTAACTGAGGTGCTTACCCAGTCCTCTGCCCTTTGTGCATGATACACTATCTGTCCCAACTGTTTCCACTCGCTCTGTTTGTTTTTAAAGAGCGACACATGTGAGGGAAAATGCATTCTGGTAAATCTCTTTAGTTTTTCTGGCAAGATTATTCCTGCTACCGCGGTGCTTTGAGCATCCGAGTAGAGGTAATCCACTGTTATTGTTGCAGGTGTACATTTTTCAACTTGTTTTTCATAACCTGGATCCGATCCTGGGCTGTTTTTGTACCAGAGAGTGACATGCAGATCTGTTTCTGTCATTTCATCTTGTATTTTGCTTATAGATTGTCTCCCTTCCTGTTTCAGGGCTGAGGCTGACTTATGTGGAGGTGTGTTTGGGACGTCCAGAGTATAGTAGTAGTGAGGATTTCCTGAACCCCTTTGCACAAGTACGTCTTCATGTTGTCTTTTTACCACAATGCTTCCATTTGCTGTGGGCACCAGGGCTAATCCTAATTGATACAAACCATCTCGGCCCAAGAGATTAACTGGGCAGCTGGGAATGTATAAGATTTGCATTTGGCATTTTTTTCCCTCGTGGTCATCCAGAGTTACTGGAGTGGTGACTGGGGCCCTATTAGTGGTTCCACTTGCATTTCTGACCAGAATGGTTTCATCACTGAATTTACAGAATGATATTTGTTCTCTGCAGGTGGTTCTGCACGCTTCGGTGTCACACAAAAATGTAATTTCTTTCCCATTCACCAGTAAGTTGATTCCTGGTTTAATTCCTCCCACCAAAAATAGTTCATAAAGATTTAACATTACTTCTTCCTCTGGGGATTCTTTTGCATTTTTCTCTTCATCGGTTAGTCATGCTAAATGTTTTTTCCTTTGTTTTGGATTGGGACAATTTCTTTGGATGTGTCCCAACTGTCCACACCCCCAACAGTCATCAGATTCTTTATGACGACCGTGGAATCTTCCCTTCCCTCCTCGGCCTCTGCCCCTGCGTCTGTTATCGGGCTGGCCTCTATGGCCTTGATAAAACACTTCTTCTTCTGAGAGGAAAGTGTCTGATTTTGTTTTGTTTTTTTTGTCGTTCTTTATCTTTGATTACTTTTTCCGCATGGAGTGCATGATTAATGTACTCTTCTGGTTTACCAGACGCCATGTCTATGTAATGTCGATTTACCAACTGTTGTATTGCGTTATTTGAGCCTGCATGCAGAGCGTTCTTTAACTGCTGCTGATAGGGACTTTGGGCGTTCTAGTTTTCACTCTTCCCATTAATGCATTTACTCTGTTAGTCAATTCCTGACTGTCATGTGGCAATACAGCGTCATGGTGAGCTGGTGTCCAGTCTCCCCTTACATGATGCCAGTCAGTTTTAAGAGCTGTCATCCATATTTGTTGGACCTCTTGTCCGTTGAGATGATAAGAACTTCTAAGATCCTCCATCGCTTCCAAAAATCCTTCCACATCCCCTTTGTGGGGCGGAATGCCTTCTAAGGCCTTTTTTACATCTTCTAAAGTCCAAGTTCTGTGCACAAGGATTGTACATGGTTCCTTTGTGTCAACAATTGGGTTTGCTACTTCTATCATTGGACACTGGTCATACATTGGTTCATTTAATAAGGGGTGTGCAGAGGGGGAGGCAACTGGCGACAGTATCCCTCCCATCCTTTTTGACCAATCTAATCCTAATTGTCCTGATGACCTGAGAACTTTGGGGGTAGCCCCTTCACCGTCATGTGCAGGGGGTGATTTTTTACACTCTGATAGATCTGGGTATGTTCTGGAGCAGGGCGGGAACATCAAATTTTATTCTGCCTTTTGTGGTTGTTCTATTACTTCAATTTGTCCTCCTGCAGCTCCTGCCGTTTCTTCTTCTGTTCTCTCTTCAGCTTCCCCATTTTTTTTATTTTAACATGACCTTGCCCTACGGGCCCTGTTTCATTATCTTCCTGTCTACAAAACATTGTCCTGCCTTCCTCCTTTTTCTTTTGCCCCTTTTCTCTGGATTTTGCTACTTTTTCCCACCATCCTAAATCCTGCCATCCTTCCTTTGCCATTTTGTGTTCATCATTTTTGCACTTCTTTGTTATTTTGTCTTTTAATTCTGCAATTTTTTGGGAATTGAGGCGTCCCTCAAATCCATATTTCTCAATCCACCTATTTAAATGTTTATTTTTACGAGGATCTTTACTTTGTACAAATTTCCAGTCACTGCTGGTTAATCCTTCTCTTATTTTGCTTGAGTTTTTTCCCATTTTGAATCAATTTGGTCCCGTGTTTTAACACCTAGGGTATTCTAAACACTGGGGTTTGTTTTTCAGCAGGACAATACTAAAAAACTATTGTGGTAATTTCTGCTTCAACCTTTTCAGGTGAGAAATTCTTGCCTTTGCATCCACAAAAGTCGTATTGTACTTTTCCTGCTGTTTTAGTATGGAGCAAATAGAACCTAGTGGTTATATTGTTCCCAATCACACTCTCAGTCACACTTTAAGGCCTATTTAATTGAGATGACAAATATCCTACATTTACCACAGACAGTTCCGGGGGCCTGCTCCCTTGGTAGGCGAACTAGTTCCACTTCTTTTATAGACGTAAAATATCCTACTTTTACCCTTTAACGGGACTACAGACAGTTCCGGGGGCCTGCTCCCCTGGTAGGAACTTATTTTACTCTATTTTGTCTTTTTCACTCAGGTTTTTTGTTTTTAATGAAAACCTAGCTCTATTTTGTTTCACTCTATTTTGTTTCCTTTTACAATCAGGTTTTTGTTTCAATGAAAAACCTACTTACGAAATTTACAGGACTCCGCTGTCCTCCTTTGTGCCCTAATCCCTCGGATCACCGTCAACCTTCAGAATCCTAGGGGACGGGGGGGGGGGGGGGGGGGGGGGGACCCAGTCCCGTTAAAGGGTCTGAAGGACTCTTCACTCCTGCTGTGGCCACAGTCTTTCTGGATTTCACCCGCGTCCACCAGTATCTTCAGGTATGTTGGGATCCGGCTCGAAGGACCAAGTTAATGTCAGGTATAAACACCTAGAACATCATACAAACAGGGAAAGAAAGACACAAAGGCAATTAGTTTGGTTCCGTTCTCGAGGAGAGTAGGGAGAGACCGCACAGTTACAATCTCCAACCTACTCTGCCGGTCTCAACGTTCTCCTCGATTTTATTAAGAAAGGGGCGTGTCCCTAGTTACAATGACTGAGACTGTACTGAGGGGTGGGGAACAGATAGTTTACAGCCTCAGTTGTCAACAAAGATACACAGCTGAGTAATCACGTTCAGTCAGCACATAATCTTGTAGCTGAGTCTTCTTGTTTCAGGAAAGGAAGAAACAGAGTCTCTTCTGTTTCTTTACAGGGGACATGATTAAGCTATCATGTGAGTAATATGATTATATCAGAAGCTTACATTACTACACCATAACAACATAAATCAATTAATGAAGTATAAACATCAATCTCAACAGGTCTTTAAAGAGTCACAGATTAAAACTTAAATGATGGCTACATTTTATTCCTTGATGCCCCAGTGAATTACAAATGACCTTGAGCGTGTAATAACTACTACAGAAGCCTACAGAAGTGTGTCATAAATGTGACAATGTCAACAAGTATGTCCTCCATGTATCTGGTACCAAGCTACTGCTACTGCTAGTTGTTAATAGCTACGGTCATGTAATGCCATCTTATGAAGTGACAGACTCCAGCTCCAAGCATGCAATATGATCAACCTGATCACCAGCTCCCAGCATGCAACACAATCAAACTGACAGCCTGGCAACGTTATCTATTTGCTATGGAATGACATAAAAGTGCTCCGCGCACTCAACTCATTCTTCTTCACCTGAGAAACAGACATACAGCTGTTTCTCCCGTTGGGATTTCCCCCAAGTGGCACGGCTTCGAGTCCTCGCTGGTCCGAGTTGCCGAACCAACTTCTCCTTGTTTTTCCATGCAGGAGGTCGACTTTAAAAGAACTTTGAATTCATTTTTGATCCTACTGGAAGCCGCTGTCTCCCAGTGATCGTCAGACTCCGCTCGTGTTTGGCCAAACAAAGCGTCTGAAAGCCCAGAGACTGTGTGGTTTACCTCCGTTCCTGGCTGCCTCCTCCCGGATCCGAGCTGCCCTCCCGCGCTGTTGGACTCACGGGCCTATAGACGAGCCAGGACATCCTCACTGAGGCAACGTCAGAGTAAAGAAAGGATTTTACTCTTATTTCTCTTTTTCACCCATAAGCTGATATATTTTGTGCCTGGGCATAACCTATTAGGAATTAGTTTAATGCTTAATTAGTCCGAGACGGAGTTTGTTTTAATTGTGCTGGATATTTCTGATGTGTGTGCATGGATTTCATAAGTGATTTTGGCTGTGTTGTTTTTGGGTTGACGATAAACTGGCTCCGCCAAGAGCCGATTTCCTCTTCTCTTCCTATCTTCATCTTTGATCTCTTTGTCTACATGTTCAGTTTCGCGCACTTTCTTTGAAGCCTTTGTTCAGGAGTGAAACCGCCTCCTGGCCAAAGCCCACCCTGCACTAGGCGTGTCTGCTAGATACGTCATTAGGACCTTCTCCTCACGTGTCACACAAGATCATAGGTCAGATGTCTTCATAGTCGCCATCTTGGAAAGGTGCAAAGGTAGCTCTAGATGGTTAGCTTAGCGTGTTTTGGAGTACAGAAGCGTTTCCCCATCTAGCTTCAGGTCTGTTTTCTCTAAGCTATCTTGTCTTTTAATGCTGCTGTCAAAGTGCTGACTTCTTGAATGTGATGTTTAAACAATTGTGAATTGAATTAAGAATTGCTACCTCTCATTTAATCCATTTTGACTTGTTCTATTTTCATTTACTTTCTTTTGCATGTTCCTTGAGTAGCGAGTAGTGTTTCCTAGTGTTTTATTAAATATAATAATTGCTGTGACAGGGATTATTAATTTAATGAACAATAACGTGTTGTTATGCAATAATGCCATAATAAATAATTGATCTCGGATTGGATTCTGAACAGTGGAAGGGTTTCAAAGGAACCCCACCCCTGCTGCAACATGAGACTCTCACAGCGAGGACGGCCCTTCTTCCCAGCAGGGATTCTCTCTTGCTGGTGATAAAACCTTCCTCCCACAGAGACACCCTCTCTTCTCTTCAGCTCTTCACCTCTCAGACTGCACAGATCGCCTCCTGCTCAGACCAGGAAAGAGCTGCTTCGGACCATGGGCCCTGCACGGGCCTGACCGACGCACATCCAGCATCTGGAGAGAGCCCCTCGTCGCCCGGAGAACATGTCCGGGCAGATCAGGTTAAGTTGGCTGTCTTAACCTAATAACCAGATGCAGGAAGAAGGATCCTGCATGCCAAAAACAGTTTTGTTGCATTTCTCCTCAGCACACAGAGAAGAGAATCCCAGATTCCGCTGAGAGCCAGCAGCAGAGCCCATGTTGGATGGTCACGAGGAGAAATCTGCTCAAATCGGACTGCAACGGAGACAAAGACTGTTTCCAAGACACCAGGCCTCCGACCCCGACCATGCTGTTAGCTTATGCTGCAGGGCTAAACGCTAGCCTGCCAAGAATAAACCAACGATTCTCCCTGCTTTTACGTCCTTCCTGGAATGGCCAAAGTGGACAGAACTGACAAAGGACAGAGGTTTGGGCAGCGAGCTGAGGGTGAAGTTAAAAAGGTTTATTGGGAAATGTCTTGTAAACCGTGTATACCTGGTGCTTTGAACAAAAGGCTAACAATATAGCATTGCTAGCATTTGGTACCATGTCACTGTCGAGTGTGTTTTAAGGTTTTAACAGAAAGGTTACCTCCACAAGGGTTTCATACATTGATGGGACATTAATGTTTATGTTATCCAGCCACTCATTATGACTAAAAATAAAGCAAAAGCATTCATTTGTTAACGCCGAGTGTCCGCTAGCCTACAGGATATTAGCCTTGCTAACATCCGGTTTCGGACAATTCAAAAGGAGTTTGTTTTAAAGCATAAAGCGTAACTGTTCTGCTCCGCCATCCTTCGATGGTGTTATGAGCCTTATTCCCGCATCAATATGGTATATTAATGCCGGTTTTTAAGGCAATTTTGGCAACTTTATGTTGTAACCTCTTAGCCACCGAGGATCGCTGTAGCGACCCCTAGCTTCCGGAGATACAATCGCATAAACAAAGGCAAGTGATCCTGAATTAAATGATTTTACAGGACAAACCGGTCCTCAGAATGTTATTTCATCAAATAATGTTTTGTTTAACTTGGGCTTTGCATTGTGAATGGATTGAAACACATGGCAAATGTTTTTAACTCCATTCCATGCTTTTGAGATCAGATCTTCAGTGAAAAAGGATTCACTGAATTAATCTGATTATGATCAACCACTTTTGTTTTGTCTTTTGTTTGTTTTGCATGTAAATAGTTCCTTAGCTTAGTTTCTTTTTATCTTCATTTTGCTTAGTAGTTTAGTTAAGTTTCACTAGCCTAGTAGAGAGGATTTGTTAATCGAAATATTGTGTTAATTCAGATAAACAGCATTGCATAGTGATGTTCTCTGGATGTTCATTTTATTTCTGTTATTAAATTCTTCAACTTGAAAAGAAGTTGTCACTCCTTTATTCTATGTGTGTGCAGGTTTTGCTGTTAAAAGATCGCTAGTGATCAAATTCATCCCTTTCAACCATTGTCTTGATATCAGCTTAAGAGCTGATCATCACCAGACAATACTTAACAGACAGAGGGTTATTTAGTAAACATTAAATAACATTAAACAGTGTATGATTGCACAACATATTTGGCGTCCCTTTCGGCGGGCAATAGTAATACAGCTTAAACTGCACACATATCAGAATATAACCTGTGACGTTTTTAGACTTTTAGAAAATTAAAGTTAACTAAAAATTTTCTCAGCTAGTGATAATAAACTTTACTACAAAGAGCTTAAACTCAGATGCTTGAATCAATCAAGGTATCTGTTATAACCAACAGTCTCAGAGTGGATTTAACTGTAAAGTTAAGCTTACTAACTGAACCAAATTTTGTTGCACATCTGTCTCCAGATGCTGTGACATCCTCATGTTTGCTTAAACCACAAGTCTTAAATGAAAGTACAGTTATGCGCTTTCAAAATCAACTTCCAGTCCAGGAAAGTTAGACCTAAGATGCTTTCCATACTTGTCTAACAGGACATTTTAATAGCTTACTTGTGTTGTGCAGAACGTATTCGTCTCCAGATTTAACTCCTAGTTAATCTGAGGTGTCACCCTATTTGTGGAAAGGGGGGTGATGCTCTTAAAGCTAAAAGTGCTAATTTCCCTTAAAAGAAAGGTGAGAAGCACAAGCTAAAAAGCTAGTAATTCCTTAAAAGGTGAAGCCTTGCGCAAAAGCTAGTAAACCCTAAAGAAAGGTAAGCAGTCGCTACAGAGCTCGTAAGTCCTAAAGGTTTAGCATTCTTAACACTGAAAGAATAGTGTCGTTATAAGTCGCACGTTGAACGGTCAACCTGCGCACTGGGGTCTACACACACAAATGTGTAGAACCCATGTATAATTGCACAACAGTGTGAAATAGTAATTGTTTGTGGTTATTTTTGTTCAGAAATTGAATGGTCTCTCAGAGCAAAAGAAGTACCTCTTTTTGAGTTAACAACTGAATTAACTGAGACATTTTCATTGGTTTATGATAAAGAAGTAAGGGTTAAAACTCCAATTGCAGTTATAATTTGAGTTATCTTTTGCTGGATAAGTCTAATCGGTCAACAACCGGTCAAATCACACTTTTCCAGCATAAATAAGTTCATAACAGCTCATTAATACAAGGCCTTACAAGGCCTTTGTATAAAGCTGGTTACTCCACATTACTCCAGACTTTTTGAATTGAGAAAGCTTCCTGGAGAGGAAGCGAAACGTCTTCTACTACGGATAACAAGTCCAGTTGCCTTGTTTTTTACTTTTTTTTGGAATGACCATGACCTGGATGACTGAGAATATTCACCAGCATATATTTGTTATAGCTACTATTTGAGTTTGAATGATCTATTATTAAATTATAATAGCAAATTATAATTAATAATAATATCCATAATCAAACAGGTTTCTGGCATAACAGTCATCATGTGAAATTGTTTTGGCACAGTTGCCAAGTCCGTTTCTAACGTCGTTTGTAAATTCCATCAGTCATGGGTTGCGTTTTTTTTGGGCTTGTTTTCTGAACGTGAAGTTGCTTATTTAGGCTCTAAAATAAGCAATAATAAACACGAGTTATAAAGAGACTCGCTCCTGCTGCTGTGCTACAGACACCATGAACTGGCTGAAATATCCCTCCGCCCTTCCACATACACACATACTCCCTGAGAGGGAGAGGGAGAGGGAGAGGAGGACAAAAAAACTAGCCATCTATCCTGGGAGGACAGAGTAGTTGCTGGACTACACTGCCCTGTTTCTAACGTAATGCCAAAAATGAACTTCACTGTTACATTGAATTAACCCAGGAAGCATGTAACCTCCGCATCAGTTTTGAATCCCTGCTCCCTCATGAATTTTCTCTACTTGGTAATAGCTATGCCGATACAGACACTCGTTTTCTCCTGGTTATTACTTCTTTTTCTTTTCTTGGTTACTTTCTCTTGCCTCTCGATAGGTTCTCCATCCACGGTTGTCAGCAGATCTTTGTATAGAAGACAGATAGTAAAAACAAATAGGCTAACAAGTTGTCAGGGTTTTGTGGATTGAACCTGAATTCAGCCACACACAGAGCCACAATTAAAGTATTTATTGAAGGGATTGAGTAGTGGGATGAAGAACCAGGAGACTGTACCAGACTGGAGCAGGCATGTGATGATGGCTGGAGCTAGACGGCGGAGCTAAGGCTTGGCAGGTGAAGGGAGCAGAGGCTTGGCAGACGTGAGAAGCAGGCAGCAGGCGTGAGGCAAGGACGAGGAACAAACACAGTGAGGACGCTGTCCATGGTGAAGCAGGAGAAACTGATCCCTGACATCACCCCCCCCTCAAGGTCGGATCCCAGACGACCAAAGAAAAACCAAGTCCAAAAAAAAAAAAACAACCCACCCAGGGTGGGCGGCGGGAGGCCCAGGATGGCGGGCTAGGGTCCAACAACAAAAAATGACCCACCCAGGGTGGGCGGAGGGAGAAAGTCTAACAACAAAAACTACCCAACCAGGGCGAACGGCGGGATGCTTGGGTCGGCAGGCCAAAGGGGAAACGAAGTTCAGGTGGCCGACCAGGGGGTTGATGGCCAAGGAAGAGCTCTGGAAGCCACTGCGGAGAGCTGGAGACCACGAGCCGCAGCTCCGGGTACTCACCAGCAGAGTCTGGTGAGGGCGTCGCGGAGGACGATCCCGTCGTGGCTGGATCAGAGGCGGGCGTCGCGGAGGGCAACCCCTTCGTGGCTGGATCAGAGGCGGGCGTCGCGGAGGGCAACCCCGTCGTGGCTGGATCAGAGGCGGGCGTCGCGGAGGGCGACCCTGTCGTGGTTGGATCAGAGGCGGGCGTCGCGGAGGGCGACCCCGTCGTGGCTGGATCAGAGGCGGGCGTCGCGGAGGGCGACCCTGTCGTGGTTGGATCAGAGGCGGGTGTCGCGGAGGGCGACCCCGATGGCGAAGCAGCAGAGTCTGGTGAGGGTGTCACGGTGGGCGACCCTGGCGAGGCAGAGTCAGCCGGCGGCGGAGCAGCAGGATCTCAGTTGGCTGGCAGCAGAGGACCACCGAAGGCCAGCAACGGGACTTCACCAGGGTCAAACTGATGTGTAGCTCCAGGGACAGGTCCTCCTGGACCGCCTCTCTGGACCTGAGGGCTGAGACGGAAGGCGGGTCCCCTTGGACCGCCTCACAGGACTGGAGGAATTTGGCTGGAGGCGGGTCCCCCTGGACCACCTCGCTGGACCGGAGAGCGAAGGCTGGAGGCGGGTCCCCCTGGACCCCTTCTCGGGACTGGAGAGCGAAGATGGCCTCGGGCTGAGGCAGCGCAGCAGGACTTTCAGACGCTGGCGGCGCAGCAGGACCCTCAGATGCTGGCGGCGCAGCAGGAATGTGCGCACCCACGCTGGCTTGGGCCGTGCCGTGCGCAGCAGGAACCACTGGTGCGAACGGCAGAGCAGAGACCCCTGAGATGGCCGGCGGAGCAGAGGCAGAGCTTTCGTCGGCTGGCGGAGCAGAGGCAGAGCTTTCGTCGGACGGCGGAGCAGAGGCAGAGCTTTCGTCGGCCGGCGGAGCAGAGGCAGAGCTTTCGTCGGCCGGCAGCGCAGAGATGTGCGCACTCACGCCGGCTTTGGCCGTGGCGTGCGGCAGTGGAGCTGGACCTTCGGATGCCGGCAGGGCAGGTCCCTCTGAGGCCGGTGGTTCAGTGAAGACCCCATCCTCACAGGCTGCAAGACTTCCATCAGCGGGAGCAGGGGCAGACCAACATGGGAGAAGGTCCCTGTCCCCGTAGAAAAAGTCCCACAGCTGGTCTTCGTGAATGCGAGGTGCTCGGACCAGACTCTCCTGAGCAGCTGGAGTAACTGCACCCGGCCGACTCACCAGGGAAAGGGAGGTGACGCTGCAGCAGCGGCGGAGACAGCCGAGGCTGGAGCTGCAGCAGCGGCGGAGACAGCCGAGGCAGGAGCTGCAGCAGCAGCGGAGACAGCCGAGGCAGGAGCTGCAGCAGCGGTGGACAGGCTGGCGGACGGAGGTCTGGGTGGAGGCGGCCTGCAGAGGATCCGGGCGTAGGCAGCCTGCTTAATCCACTCAATCTCCTCCGCTAGCCCGGTGATCCCAAGGACGGACAACAGAGTGGTCTGGTCTTTATAAATGTTCCACAGGCTCTCCGCTGTACCCACCCGCACCCAGGGCAGGCCAACAGTGGGTAAAGAGTCCAGTAGTTTCCTCAGGCTGAGGAACATGGGTTCCGCCATGGAGCTCAGGTGGGAGGTGGCTGTGGGTCCCGGGCTCTGTGTGGGCGACGGGTTCATTTGGCCGGATCGTTCTGTCAGGGTTTTGTGGATTGAACCCGAATTCAGCCACACACAGAGCCACAATTAAATAGTCTTTATTGCAGGGATTGAGTAGTGGGATCAAGAACCAGGAGACTGTACCAGACTGGAGCAGGTGTGTGATGATGGCTGGAGCTAGACGGCGGAGCTAAGGCTTGGCAGGTGAAGGGAGCAGAGGCTTGGCAGACGTGAGAAGCAGGCAGCAGGCGTGAGGCAAGGACGAGGAACAAACGCAGTGAGGACGCTGTCAGTGGAGTACAGCAGACGATCCGGCAGGGAATGGCAAACTGAGGTGATTATATATAGGAGAGCTGGCAGGTGTATTGAGTCCAGGATAATTAGAGCAGCAGGTGAAACAGATCAGGCTTGGAGTGGGACTGAGCAGAGTGAACGGTGGAATGATCCAGAACTGTCCATGGTGAAGCAGGAGAAACTGATCCCTGACACAAGTTTGTCCTCTTTTGGCAACTGTAATCAGAAATGGCAACGCAACATGGGATCTTCCATTGTGTGCACCGACACCTGTGTATTTATAAACAACTAATTCTAAGCCATGAGAACACTTGTGGGAAAAGGTAAAACAAAAAACTCTCTTTTGGGTTTGGAGATGGATTTTAAATTACTTTTAAATCCACAATATTCAGAACAACTTCTCATAATCCTAATTCCAACTAGTATTGATTTTCACAAGAGTTTCATTGTGTAAATACAGATAACACAGAAAGCATATGTAAGAATATGTATTCTCTTTTGACCATAAAAAGAGAGAAGCCATCACAAAACAGAGGGGGAGGATTGCGCTTCCAACTCTCCAGTGTTTACAGCTCAGTCCTCCAACACATTCCAAAGAGAGATTACATTAGCAGTCTGGTCATGAATCAGGTGACCAAGTAATCTACTCACTCCAAGCAATAGCTTCTAATTACCCAGGACAGTGACGGGTGGGTCATTGATTTGCATTTGACTGAGAATGCACCTAGGAGGATGGGCCCCATGTGCCTTTATAAAACAGCAGTGCACCAACTACAGATTGCTCAAGAGCGAACCACCAGAATTGACAAAGACTCCTGGGTAGGTGTCAAAACGTTTTCAGAATGAAATGAGCTTAAGTCCGGTTGCCTCCAATTTAAGACTGTCTGCTGTTGGATGACCAAGATAACTGAGAATTTGCTGAGGCATTGCTTTATTTGTAAAGATTTTATAATCTTTGATACTTTTTGAGGAAATTTATGAAACTATTATGTAATATACATATGACTACTGCAACAGAAAACAATTACTCAGCAACTTTAAAACCAAAGTTACATATGTGCATATTAAAGCTATATGTGAGCTTGACATTCTGTAATTTATGCATGCATTTTTACAATTATGTATGTTCCGGCAGCTTCAGACAGACAGTCTACTCCTGCTGGGTTGGGTGAAAAATTAAGGTGGAAGTGGTGCCATCCACAGGTCCCAAACACATCATCAACCTGTAATGGACAGTTACGTTTGCCAAGCCACTACAGGTCATACTCTGCCCTTGAGAAAGATGTGTTTATTTGTCTGGAGCCTGTTGAAACCAGTTCTGTGCTTGTGTAAATCATACTAAGTGAGAGATTAATTATTAATTAGTCCCAGGCCAATTAATAATTACAGTTCTTTTGAACATTTAACCCTCAGTTTCCCTCATCCAAACTGCAAAGCAATAAAACCTCTTCTGTTTATTGTTTTGTATCGTCCACCAGGCCCTTACACTCAGTTTTTGGATCAACTGTCAGACTTCTTATCTGATTTAGTGTTAAATACTGACAAGGTTATTATAGTGGGTGATTTTAACATCCATGTTGACACTGAATGTGATAACCTTAGTGTAGCCTTTAAAACTATCCTAGATTCAATTGGTTTTGCTCAAAATGTGCATAAGCCAACGCACTCTCGGCTCCATACTTTGGACCTTGTGCTGACATATGGCATTGATTGTGAAGAATTAACAGTATTCTCTCACAACCCTGTCCTATCTGATCATTTTTTAATAACATTTGAGTTTAATCTAACCGATTTCTCCACCCCCAAAAGAGGGTTCCATTATAGTAGATCTTTATCGGATAATGCTGTATCAAAACTTAAAGAGTCTGTCCCCCTCTTAATATCCTCAGTATTGCAGAAATGCCCTGTAGATGGCAGCAATGCTGTTTCTTCCCATTCACAAATAGATACATTTGCTAACAGTGTGACTTCCTCATTGCGTTCTGCATTAGATAATGTAGCTCCCTTGAAAAAGAAGGTGATAATTCACAGGAAGCTGGCTCCCTGGTTTAATTCAGAGCTGCGTTCCTTGAAGCACAATGTTAGGAAATTGGAGAGAAAATGGCGCTCTACACACCAAGAGGAATCCTACTTAATCTGGAGGGACAGTCTATTGTTGTATAACAAGACCCTTCGCAGAGTTAGAGCAGCATATTTTTCATCATTAATTGAAGAGAATAAAAATAATCCTAGATTTCTCTTTAGTACAGTTGCCAAACTTACTCAGAGCTGCAGCTCTGTTGATTCAACCATTCCCTTAGCTCTTAGTAGTAATGATTTTATGGGATTCTTCATAAATAAAATTGATGCCATTAAAAATAAAATAATTGGCATCCTCCCAAACATGATTACCTCGTCCCCAGTAAGTAAGGCAGCATTGGAGGAATCTTTAGAACCTGCGCTGTGTCTGAACTGTTTAGAAGCAGTAGAGCTTTCTGAGCTATCTAAAATCTTAGCTTCATCTAAACCTTCTACCTGTATGTTAGACCCAATCCCAACCAAGTTGTTTAAGGAGGTATTCCCTTTGATCAGTGGTCCTATTTTAGACATGATTAATCTATCCTTAGTAAATGGATATGTACCACAGGTTTTTAAAGTAGCTGTTATTAAACCTTTACTTAAGAAACCTTCTCTTGATCAAGATGAGCTAGTAAACTACAGACCTATATCTAATCTTCTTTTCTTATCTAAAATTCTTGAGAAAGTAGTTGCTAATCAACTTTGTGAACATTTACAAAGCAATGACCTACTTGAGGAGTTTCAGTCAGGCTTCAGAGCTCATCATAGCACTGAAACGGCTCTGGTGAAGGTCACTAATGATATTCTCATGGCCTCAGATAATGGACTTGTGTCTGTACTTGTCCTGTTAGATCTTAGTGCTGCATTTGATACAGTTGATCACAATATTCTCCTACAAAGACTTGAACATACTGTAGGGATTAAGGGGAAAGCATTAGGCTGGTTTAAATCTTATCTGTCGGACAGATTCCAGTTTGTTCATGTTAATAATAAATCTTCCTCAAACTCTAGGGTCACCTGTGGAGTACCACAGGGTTCAGTCCTTGGACCAATTCTCTTTACTATATATATGCTTCCGATCGGCAAAATTATCAGACAGCATGGGATTAATTTCCACTGTTATGCTGATGACACTCAGCTATATCTATCCATAAATCCTGATGAATCCAATCAATTACTTCGACTGCAGTCATGTCTTGATGACATCAAAAGCTGGATGACTTTAAATTTCCTGCATCTAAATTCTGACAAGACCGAAGTTGTAATCTTTGGGCCAGAGTCCTCAAAAAATAAACTTCTTAACCAATCACTTAATCTGGATGACATTAACTTGGCCTCTGGTAATAAAGTAAAAAACCTTGGTGTTATTTTTGACCAAGACATGTCATTTAAATCCCATATTAAACAGGTTTCCAGAGTTTCCTTTTTTCACCTCCGGAATATCGCCAAAATTAGAAACATTCTGTCCAGGAGTGATGCTGAAAAACTAGTCCATGCATTTGTTACTTCAAGGCTGGACTATTGTAATTCTTTACTATCAGGAAGTCCACAAAATGCAATTCAAAGTCTTCAGCTTGTCCAAAATGCTGCAGCAAGAGTTCTGATGAAAATCAACAAGAGGGATCATATTTCTCCAATTTTAGCTTCCCTTCATTGGCTTCCTGTTAAATCAAGAATAGAATTTAAAATTCTTCTTCTAACGTATAAAGCCCTTAATAATCAAGCTCCATCATATATCAGAGCTCTGATTACTCCGTATGTTCCTAACAGAGCACTTCGCTCTCAGACTGCAGGTCTGCTGGTGGTTCCTAGAGTCTCTAAAAGTAGAATGGGAGGCAGATCCTTTAGCTATCAGGCTCCTCTCCTGTGGAACCAACTCCCAGTTTTGGTCCGTGAAGCAGACACCCTGTCTACTTTTAAGACTAATCTTAAAACTTTCCTTTTTGACAAAGCTTATAACTAGAGTGGCTCATGTTACTCTGAGCTACCTTTATAGTTTTGCTGCTATAGGCTTAGGCTACTGGAGGACATCAGGGCCTACTTTTCTCACTCTACTGATTTTTACTGTTCTCCAGTCTACTGTTCTCCAGATTTGCATTGCATTACATTGAAATGACTGTTGTCATTTCAGCTTTTAACTTTTTGTTCTCTCTCTTTTTTTCTTCATAGTAGGCACACCTGGTCTGACGTTCTGTTGACTGTGAAATCATCCAGGGAGGACAGATCACCGACTATTACCATCTAATGTAGAACAGATTACTAGATCAATGTGTGCTTCTGTGCTTTTTTGTCTCTCTTGTTGTGTCTCTGCTCTGTCTTCTGTAACCCCAGTCGGTCGAGGCAGATGACCGTTCATACTGAGCCCGGTTCTGCCGGAGGTTTTTTTTTCCCGTTAATGGGTGGTTTTTCTTCCCACTGTCGCTTCATGCTTGCTCAGTATGAGGGATTGCTGCAAAGCCATGTACAATGCAGACGACTCTCCCTGTGGCTCTACGGTCCCCCAGGAGTGAATGCTGCTTGTCGGGACTTTGATGCAATCAACTGGTTTCCTTATATAGGACATTTTGACCAATCTGTATAATCTGACCCAATCTGTATAATATGATTGAACTTGATTTTGTAAAGTGCCTTGAGATGACATGTTTCATGATTTGGCGCTATATAAATAAAATTGAATTGAATTGAATTGAATAGATGTGAACTACAGGTGGGGACCTTATGTGAATTCCTACAATGTTACTTTATTCAGTGTTAGTATAGAATAAATATTCATCTGTTTATGAGGTCACTGTGGAATGTTTGGTCTAATAAAGTGACGCAATTTTGTATCTGAATGTGTTCAAGATTAAGGAATTCCAGATTCATTCTTTTACCTACTTTCTGTTGTTTCAGTGTACATTTAGGATACATCTGCTATTCTTTTTGTTTTATTAGTTCTGGTTTCAAGCCATCTTTATCTATTGTTTATTTGTCATTAATGTGATAGGAAACTGGAGTGAATCTCAGCTGTATTTAGGTGAAGGGGAGTACCTCCCCTGAACATTAGCTGATTTATTTGTAGTTAAACAATCCAAATTGCATCTGATATTGTAAACTGAAATTTGGGTTTCACAGGAATAATTTGGCCAGAGCAAGCCTTTGTTGACTGCCAGGACAAATCTTAATGTATAATAATTGAAGGTAATAAATGGTTTACATGTTCACATGACAATTAATCATGGTCTCTACAAAGTTCATTCTGTTTAATTTAGCTGTGAACCTTTGAACAAGAATAGAGTTAACAAACTTCTTTATTTTTGTCTTTATTTCACGACGTAAACATTATGAACAACAGGACAATGTCATACTAAGATACATTTTTGTCTGAGAAAGAGCCTTGTAAGACAAGCATGCACTTTTCTTCAGGAATGTTTTGCACATACTGCAATGTGCATAGGTAAATGTCCATGCCAAAAGATACTGAAAACAGTAGTGGGTTGATGTGCTATCATAGCTGCTCCATCTGGTGATCTGTGAACGGGCTGTCCAGCTGGGATACCTGCAGTCCAGCATGTGTATCAGGCACAAGACCACTGTCTTCCCAGTCAATATGGGGGATCTGTGTTTCCTACAAAAGATGCAAAGGGATAGATTTGACGAGAGAAAAACTGAAATGGAATCCTTCACTCGCCCCCTCTGACCGATAATTGATTAACCTCATACTTACCAGGGTTGATAAATGCTGCAAAGAACAAAATCTGTCCATACACAGCCGGCCACTGTCTCACTGTCAGGTTCATAAATTGACTCGGTTAAAAACAATACCTCATGTATGGAAGCGCCCCCGCGCGTGAGAAAGACTATCTGTCTCCATACACCGCACCGGTCACTTTCTCACAGCCAGGTTCAGGAGTTGACCCGGTCAGGAAAGAGTTAAAACAATACACATGTGTGTGAAAGCCCCTCGGGCGGGAGAAAGACACAAAGACTGCTCGTCCGCGCAGATCCCTGAAATGTCATCCCCCTCTAAGCAGCAGTTGTTTAAACTCATGTACTGTTATTATATGTTGCTAATAATAAGTCCATACCCTCTCCCGCTCACTTTCTCGCTGTCAGGTTCATAAATTCACTCGGTCAGCAACCGGTTAAAAACAATATCCCATGTATTGCGACAGGAAACACAAGGGACAAGATCTGGCATTGTCTGAATCCCTCAACACAGAAATGGTCTCTGTCTCTCATTATTAAGCTTACTATTCATAAAGAGCTGATACCTTGTCATAAAAAATCGACAGGATGCTGTATTTCACGACTTTACTCGTCCTAAAAAAAAAAAAAACTATCTCACGGACAAACACAATGCCTGTATTATCAATAATGTATATATAAGGCCCTCTTCCCACCTAACTGAATGCATTCACGGTGACTCCCCGAAACATGTCACAAGCGTCTTCTGCTTCGGTCCTCACTAACGCTCACATCCATGCCAAAAAAAATATGGTACATCCTTCAATCAAACTCAAACCACGCCCACATTTCACACCTTTCAAAAAGTGACAGCCGGAAGTCCCACCTTCCACTTCCGGCGGAAGTCCCGCCTTCTTTAACCGGAAGTCCCGCCTTCCACTGTAACCGGATGTTACGTCATCCTTAACCGGATGTTCCGCCTTTCACTGTAACCGGATGTCCCGCCTTTCACTTCCGGGGCAAAGTCCCCCTTAAATAATTTTAATTATTTTATTTATTATATCAATTATCATTATATGTCTTTTAAATCATTTTAATTATGTAATTCATTTATGCAAATATCTCGATGGTCAGGAGATGTGTTTATTTTTCAGGGGTTTCTTATAACTAAACGGTATGATGGAATGCTTTTTGACAACCCTTGTTTTATCCATATGTGTGTGTGTTTTACTCAGAATATAAAACTTTCACATTGCAGTATTTCATGCTGCAGTATTTAGGCACATTTGTCTCTCCATACAGCAAGTCTCCGTTATGGCACATCCAACTCTCCATACATCCCAGTCTCCGCGCCGCTCTGCTAATAGACCCTTTTCACATGACGTCACTCAACTTCCGTTTTGAAGCGGAGCAGGGTATCTTTACTTCCGGCTACATGCTTTTACATAGAAAATTCGGGAGGTGAAGAGGTGTTTCACTGATAATCAGCGCGATTTCATAAGGTAAGACTGAGACCACAATGTGTCGCATTGACTATCTTTATTTTCCTTAGTATTGGTAGCAATCATTGCTGTTATATAGATGCTTTGATCGGGACAGTAACATGTAGATCAAAGCTAACATGCAGCAGCTTGTTAGCTTACCTTACCAAACTTTTACCTATCAGTAATCAGCGTGATTTCATTAAGTAAGACTGAGAGCACAATATTAAACGTGTCTTAATGACTATCTTTATTTTCCTTAGTATTTGTAGCGATCATTGCTGTTATATAGATGCTTTGATTGGGACAGTAACATGAAGATCAAAGCTAACATGCAGCAGCTTGTTAGCTTACTTCACCTGTCATTAATCTGATGTAGATGTTATAAAATGATTACTGTAGCTTTGCTATTATAGAAATAAATATTGTTCACGGAGTGAAAAAAGAGACATTTATCTGCTACATTGTTCCCCTTACTTGATTATGGTGACGTGTTATATATAATTGCAGTCACTGAATTAAAAAGATCTTATTGGATTTGAATCTTTTTGTTCATTCCTAAAAAAAATTACCGTGGGTCTATTGGACAGTACTTCTGTTTCTGAATTTTCTGTGTATTATAATGAATTTTCTTCATAATATTATTTGCACTTATATTAATGCACTTTTTTTTAGTTTTTGTGCAAAATACTGTATATTTTAAGTAGAAGCCTGAAATTGTTTTATTATACTGTATTAGTAATGACATGTGCTGCTGACCTCTTAGTCAGATCAACCTTTAAAAAAGAGATCTTAATCTCAATGGGAGTTTATCTGGTTAAATAAAGGTTTTAAAAAGTATTATAATTAATCTATTTTTTCTCCCCTTGTGTCCATCTCTCAGCAGCATCATATCCACCAAGCATGGCACAATCACAGAGAAACTGCTACTGCAGTGTCCCACAGTGTTCGAACAACAAAAAAAACTTTCCATATCTCAGTTTTCACGACTTCCCTGCTGATGCTGAGACTGGAGTCTATTGGGTGACAGCAATAAGAAGAGACGAGGGGCCAAATTTTAAAATCCTTCGCAGCAGCACTTACGCCTGCAGTCAGCACTTCTCTTCCGAGGACACCTATGTTTCTGCAAGTGGTCTTTAACAAATTAAACATCTTTCTTTCTTAAAGATAATTGAGTTATAAGTGTATTTAGCTATTTCCAAGATAATTTCAGTGGCTCACCACGTACATTTTTATTAGAGCTGTCAAAATCAATTTGTTAATGAAAGGAAATTAATCTGAGAAATTAATTAATTTCTGCACATACACATGGTTTTTAAAAATACTCACCTGTACACTGTGATCGCACACCGTCTCTTTCTCCTGCATTGTTTACATTTCAATTGTTTACTGTTAAATCACTGCTGCACTTTATCCTGTAATTTACTGTAATTCTCAAGCTGTATGCAAACGGAATTTCGTTCTGTACGCACTCTGTGCATACATAATGACAAATAAAGTTGTCTAAGTCTAATTTGTCTATGGATGAACCCAGAACCACACACACGGGACTTAAAATGAAAGTCTTTATTGAAGGTTTGATGGGATGGAGGGTGATGTAACCAGCGAGGTAGAACAGCACGGGAACAGGGTGATGGTGTTGGCAGGAGCTGACGGCCCGGAGAGAGACTTCTTGGAACCAGGAACAGGCAGCAGGGTCCATAGCTCGGAAGAGAATTGACAGTTCAGGGGAGAACCCACCAGAGCTCGGCAGCAGGCTCTTCTGTAAGGCAGAGGGGAACCGGAGCAAGGCAGCAGGATAAACAGGACAGGTAAAAGGTAAAATGGACAGAGCTGCTATGAAGTATGTATGTAATAAATAACTAAAATATATGAAGTGTGATGTCTGAAGTTTTTTAAAATCCATGTTTTTTTGGTCAGTTCCTGAAAAATAACAGCATAGGACACAAGGGGTTTGCCCCGACAGCAGCATAATCCATAAATACTATAATGAACTGATTATTAGTGTGCATGCAGTGTGCATTCAACATTATTGACAGCGTCTTTCTCAGTCTATGATGTCCTAAACTATCACAGTTTTAACAGGAATGGGCAGAATTATTTTATTAATTGAGGCTCCAAATGTACTGACGAGACTGAGAAACACACTGAACCCACAGAGGACTTTTGAGGGATACTGCAAAGTCTGCAACCTCAGTAAAATACTACACAAAAAAAAAAAAAAAACGGGAGGGAATGAGGCTCCTCATTTTTATTCATAGAGGTGTGACAGCGTGCTCTATCTGTGACCAAGTGGCCAAAAGCATTGACACTGTTCCAAAACAAAGTATGAAAAGGCTCAACATTATACACCAACTATATCCCTGGTGAGACTCATTGGCTAAAAGCTGTGAAACAGATAAGCTGATATAGCAATAAAGCTAGCGTAGCAATATAATGGAGAAATAGAAAACTAATAAATGACAAAAGTCCTGTTGGTAGCATTGCTATCATTATCCTAGCATCTATGCTAACAACAGAGCTAAGAAGACAAAGCTCTTACCTTCATAATCGAAAAGGTATTGTTCCACAAAGAACTTGTCATCTTTGTCGAGTTTGGAGGCTGGTGTGGTCGAAAGCTTTTGTGCCAGTCTGTGCACGTCTCCCAAACGAAATTTTGGTAGATTGGTGAGGGACTGTGTGAATTCCCTATGTAAAAACACTGCTCGCGGAGAAAGCGGAAGTAAAGATACCCTGCTTCACCGCAGAACGGAAGTTGCATGACGTCACTGTGAAAAGGGTCTATTTAACAGCAGCAAGATAGGTTTTTGTTTTCTTCACTTTCTCGCTCTAAGCAGTCGGTAAGCTCTTAACTTAAAAGCATTTTACAGAGCGGACCAGCTTCTACAAGGCACAGCTAAAAAGCAGAGAAACCCGATCTTAACTTAAAAGCATTTTACAGAGCGGACCAGCTTCTACAAGGCACAGCTAAAAAGCAGAGAAACCCGATCTTAACTTAAAAGCATTTTACAGAGCGGACCAGATTCTACGCGGCGCATCTAAAAAGCAGAGAAATCCAACAGCTCTCCTCGGGACACTGAATTGAATGAGAGCGGTTCAGCTGGTCTGTTAGGGGAGGAGTTTGCCAAACACTAAGCCGGCACCGCTACTTCGAGACGCCGCCGCGCCTTTTGCAATCCACATCAGATCAGAGTTTATTCGATCAGACTTTCGAGACGGCATGGTCAGTTTAAACCCAGCATGATCCTTACTCTCTGTAGAATTCAAAGCATGGTTTTCCGCCGTGCAAGTGTTATAACAAACACCGATTCGGGCGGCTAGACAGGCGGGTACCGTGACGTGAAAGGATTGCGCCTTTTGCAATCAACATTGCCAGGAAGTGCCTTATTCAGACAATTTTTAAACCCAGCGGGACGCATTCTGCCGTCTGTAGAATTCAAAGGATGGATTTCCGCCCTGCGCCGTGCAAGGTGCTATTTCAAACACCTATACGGGCGGTGAGACGGGCGGGGGTCGTGACGAAACAATCTGTAAACAATGCTGAGGAGATGGTCGATTATGCTAGTGTACAGCTGTCGCGACATCCAGGCCTAGTAAACATGTCGCTGGCGGGGTTTAACGATCGGACGATGTGGCTATTGTTTCGGCTACCTGGGGGTACCTGCGTGAATCCCGCCCTCAATTCAAACCTTTGCTATAACTTGCCCAGTGAACAACCGTTTCAAAGACCCTGGCAGTATAAACTAGCACGATGTCCACAGCTCGTTCTTCAATGGTTGAAGCACAGGTTCATATTGCCGGATTGACGCCGACGCAGGAATACAACGAGATTTTCACTGGTAAGTTACCCGTTTTGTAATATATTTTAACGTTTATGTGGCTTAGTTGGAGTTTTTTTATTTTATTTTATTTTTTATGTTTGATTAGCTACTCTTTGTCTCTCACGTGTTTTAAGGGGTTTAGCATGAATTCAGAAGTAAAAGCAGTGTTTTAGCTGAAGGGCTAGCACTTTTATTGTTTAAGTTACCAGTTTTTATTGCTATGTGTTTCATTGTTTGCTAGCTGGGCTTTGTGTGTTTGAAGCGGGTAACTACAGGCCTCTGCTGTTTTAAGGGTTTAACTTTAATTTTATCTTTAGCTGCTTTATAAGGTATTTTTAACGGAGTTTTATTCTCTGCTGGCTGGCTGGCGGGGCTTTGTGTGTTTGAAGCGGGCAACTCCTTGTCTCTCACGTGTTTTAAGGGGTTAGCATGAATTCAGGGGTGAAAGGCTTGTTTAGCACAAGGGCTAGCACTTTTATTGTTCAAGTTACCTGCTTGTATTGCTATGTGTTTCATTGTTTGCTAGCTGGGCTTTGTGTGTTTGAAGCGGGTAACTACAGGCCTCTGCTGTTTTAAGGGTTTAACTTTAATTTTATCTTTAGCTGCTTTATAATGTATTTTTAACAGTGTTTTATTTCAGCTGGATGGGGGCTATGGTGGTTTGTTCAAGTTACCTTGTGAAGTTTTTTTTTTAAGTGTTTTAGCATAAATCTGGTGGTGAAGCTAAATATAGCCAGCATGCATCACACGGTTTACAAATATCTGAGTTGTAGCTGCCTTATAAGGTATTTTAACTGTTTTATTTCTGCTGTAGGGGCTATGGTTGTTTAAGTCACTTTGTGAAGCTAAATCTGAGTTTAGACTGTTTTATTAGTTTGTGGATGGTGCCGGCAACTACAGGCCTCTAATGTTTTAGGGGTTTTAGCTTGAATTTGGAGGTAATGCTTTCAATAGCAGTGTCAGTAATTGTAGCCTGCTTGCAGAAGTATATATCTTCAGTTGCTGTTATTACAATATATTTTAATCACTTGTTTCAGCGCCAGCGCCTGCTGAATTACAAGGCCTAAATTTTACACTAACGGATATTGGTAAGATATGATTCAACCTTGTATTAAAGTATATTTTATTCAAAATCAGTCTTTAAAATACTAATACTATATTTTTACCATTTTTATTTTTCTGTTATCCAGATTATACCGAGAAAGGGTTAATTGACGAACGATTCGGTTGTCCGAACCCGCTAAATCAAAATGTTTCCCACGGAGAGCTAAGGATGATACAGCCTGAACCGATCAGACCACAAACGCATCGTGAAGGAAGATTGTGTCCAAAGCCATTCAACCCGAGTGTGTTCCACGGAGAGCTAGCGTTGATACAGCCTGAACCGACCAGACCACAAAAGCATCGAGAAGGAAGGCTGAGTCTAGCTAGAAGGAGGCTTGTAGCAGAATTAGTTGCTCAGAACACATCTACACCGAAGCGGCAGAGAACTGAAGAAAATAACGGGTCAGCTATTGTAATAAGTTCTCCAGAGACACCAGAGCAACACGCTCGCTTCTCCGAGAAAGCTCCCCGGCTCACCACGTCAGACGGGTTCCATCGAAACGTTAATCCGGGGACAACGCTTTCCGCAGCACGTAAGTTAACTATTATAAGTCTCAAACTAACCCTGATGGTACATTCTCTGTATTAGTCCGGTTCATTTAGTGTATTTGTTCATTTACCCACAGTAACAACTCATCGAGACATTCTTGCTCAAGCAGTCTTTACGGCCGGAATACTGCCTCCCCCCGATACATGTGGCCAGACGTACGGTAAGACAGCAACTGTTCTATGCTATATGCTATTTTTATTTATTTATCATTTCTTCTTCTTCTTCATGTATTACCTCGTTTAAAAAGGCTGTCTCTCCCCGCTTACTATTTCTACAGTAACAATTCAGTCTGTACACGAGAATATTGACACCGAGCTAGCAGCAGCAGCAGCAGAAGCAGAAGCAGCAGCAGCAGCACATAATCTGTCTCGTCCTGCCTCATCTGCTCAGACCCCTGGTGAGTTGACAATGAGTTTGTGATGCTGATTGTAACACATTGAATGTGAAATGGTAGGGTTGCAGTTCTAACCCCAGATGTAGCCCTTAGCCTATTTTTATTTATTCTTTTCTGTCAACCTTTTCTTTTCGTGTATTACCCCGTTTTAAAACTCTGTCTCCGTCTGCTTATTTTAATTTGCAGTAGCATCAGTCATCCGCCGTCCCAGAAGAAAACCCAAGAAGAGGCGTAGTCTCAGAAGCCTGAGAGTTCAGCAAGACTTCAACCGGTTAATCACCAAAGCGCATGCAGCTGGTCCGCTTATTGAAGGTATATCTTAAGTTCAATGCTTTCAAAGAATTTGTTTGTAATATAATAAATACTTTTTTATTCAATTCTGATTATATATGATAAATCTAATTATATATTTTTCTTTGTTTTATTACAGCCGCTGCATGGACAGTAAAGCATATGCCAGTTTCTACGGGACGTCAAGCTACCCTCTACCGCCGGAAAACTGCTGCGCTTCTGAATTACTGCGAGACTCTGATGGTTGAGCTGGTTGACCCGTCAATGCCAGTACCGTTAACCAGCTAAGTTGTGACCTCTGTTAAAAAAAAAAAAGGAAAGTCAACAAATCAGAGAGGCTCTGGATGGAATTGTTGAGGCTGTAAATCAACTCCGGAATCTCCCTGTTCAGCATGCAACCGAATCTGTAAATCTTACCCCAGGATCTCCTGTCAGACTTCAGGGGCAGAGTGATCCGGATTGGGATTTTGAGCGGTTTCTATGGTTAGAACAAACCGTTGGCGAGCTAAATGATTCTTTCTCTCAATCAATCACGTCTTTGAACGACTCGCTAGAATTTCAACAACGAGTTACAAATGTTTTAAGTGACATCACGCAAATGGTTAACGACCTCCGGAATATACCCATTCAGCATAGGGTGGGGGTTGCCGATTTAAGCCGGGGTAATTCACCAGATAGACAGCAGGGTCATACGCACTCGGGTTCGAATTATGAGCGTTTATCATCACTAGAACAAGCTATCCATCAATTAAATGTTTCTGTCTCTCAAACATTTACCTCCAATCCTACAAGCCATCAGTTCCCGCAGCAAGGTGGTCAGTTAAATCAAAGTGAAAGAGGTGAAAATGATCGGTCTGGTTCTTCGCATACTGTTTTGCAGAATCCCTCATCCAGTTCCCCTCAACAGCCATGCTCGAGCGCACCTGTCGTTCCCACGTCCAACCCGGAGGATCAGCCAAGCCGAGTCAGTCTCAGCCGGCTGTTAACCCTTGCATTGAACGTGAGCGATTTAATGTTACAGAAATAAGACGTCCTTTCAGCGTGACAGCTTCACGACCAGGTGAAATTCCTAACCCCGCCGAATTTTACACACAGGTTTATCATCTTCTCACAGAGCTGGCGGACTCTGTTACACATTCAGCATCACGCAATGATGTTATACAACTTGAATTAAGTGGGGACAGGTTTTCCCGCCATACAGTGGTTCAGGTAAATGATGACGGTGATTCAGTTCTGCCTGCATTTCTGGAATTTTTAGACGAGTTAACACAGTCTAATGAAGAATTGCCAGGACCTGAAAACTTGGAAATAGTACTTCAGATTGTACGAAACCCTCACGGCGGTGCGAAACGTAAGGCGACAAAAACGTTGGACTGTGAGCTGATTCATAAAAAACGACATCACCTCTATATTGTTGAAAATGCTTCTAATCAGCTTTGCTTTGCTGCCAGTCTAGCACATCTTTGTAACCCTGCTTTTACAGACGCCCAAGCCATGCATCAAGCCTCACTGTGGCAACGGACAGCCGGCCTCACTGAGCAAACTCCTGTGACTTTCAGCGATGTGCATAAATTTGAAGAGATAGTCAAAAGGAAAATTGTTGTTTTCTTTAAAGACGACAAGGAGGCAGTGCTTCGTAAATTTCAGACAGGCTTTTCAGATCGTTCAAATCCCTTTTTCCTGCTTTTGTTCAAAAGTCATTATTATGTAATAAAGAGTCTCACAGGTTTCACAGGCTCAAGGCACATTTGTGGCTACTGCTTTAGCGGTTACGACAACATTGGCACGCATAGCTGTAAGGGTCACTGCTCGGTATGCCTCGACTCAAATTGTACTCTCCAGCAATACAGCCTTGTGCAGTGCATAGATTGTAAACGAATCTGTCGTAATTCCATCTGCTTAGCTAAACACAGAGAACCCACACTGAGACCTAAACTTGGGAAGCTCGTAAGTAACTGTGACACGACAAAGTTCTGCCCTGTGTGTAAACAGCTTTATTTTGTAGCTGCAGGTGGACAGAGCAAGCCCCACGATTGTTCAACAAAGTGCACGGTCTGTCGTCAGAAAGTGCCTCACGGTGCAGATGTCACGTTAAACGATCATCTGTGCTATATTCAACCGACCCTGACTGATGCGCAACTCCGCGATAAGCTAGTTTTTTATGATTTTGAAACTTTTACAGATCAAACTGGAAAACACATCCCGTATCTTGTAAGCACAAAAACCTTGACTGGGGATGTTTGGTGTTCTTATGGTTTGAACTGCGTCAGGGATTTTCTGCTTCATTTTAGAAAACCTCGGTTCAGAGGTCATTCTTTTCTTGCCCACAACAGTCGTGGGTTTGACTCATACTTGATTCTAAGTGAGATGGTTAAGCTCGGCATCAAACCGTTCTTGATCACACAGGGGGGTAAAATCCTTTGTTTTACTGAGCCTGATTACAGTCTCAAATTCATCGACAGTCTCTCGTTCCTTACAATGAAACTCAGTCAAATGCCAAAAGCGTTAGGTTTTACCGATCACTGTAAGGGTTTTTTCCCTCACTTGTTCTCCTCTGAGAAGACATTGAACTACATCGGCCCGCTTCCTCCACCCAGCTTCTACGCTGTGGAGCATATGAGCCCTGCTGAGCAGGAGCGTTTTTCCATTTGGTACAACGAGGCCTGTAAGCATCCCTTTGACTTTCAAAAAGAAGCTCTTTATTATTGTCAGAATGATGTGGAAATTCTCTTCAGGGCTTGTGTGAAATTCAGAGAAGAGTTCTTTAAAGAGACAAACGTCGATCCTTTTAAAAGCATCACCATAGCAGCAGCCTGTATGAATGTTTTCACAGCAAATTTTCTTCCGCCCAACACACTAGCTATACCTTCCCCGGTGGATTATCGGCGTCAGTGCAAGACTTTTTCAGACGCCTCCATTCAATGGCTGGAGTGGGTAGCTGCTGAACGGGGCATTTTCATTCAACATGCTCTTAATCGAGGTGAAATGAAACTGGGACCGTATTATGTGGACGGATACGCAGAGGTCCGAGGCGTTCGAACTGTATTTGAGTTCAATGGCTGCTTTTACCATGGTTGTCCTGCATGCTTTTCGGCCGACCAGACGTGCCCGCTCAGAGGAGTCAGCTATGAAAGGTTCCATGCAGCTACCATCGAGAGAGCCAGGGTATTGCAATCGGTTTACGGGGTGCGCCTGGAGGTGATGTGGGAGCATAGCTGGGATTTAATGAAGGCATCACACTCCGGTCTCAAAAGGTTTCTGGACTGTTTCAACGCCCCGGCACCTCTTTGCCCGCGGGACGCTCTGTTTGGGGGGAGAACCAGTGCCCTCAGGCTGAGGTACACTGCGGGGGTCGAGGAATTGGTGCATTATGTAGACTTCACGTCTCTGTACCCGTTTGTGAATGCTAGCTGCAGCTATCCACTAGGCCATCCCGAAATCATATGCAAAGATTTCGACGATCCCTGTAGCTACTTCGGACTTATCAGAGCGACCGTGTACCTGCCTCGTGGTCTGTTTTTTCCCGTTTTGCCGTACAGGACATCTACCGGTAAACTGGTGTTCACACTGTGCCGGGCTTGCGCTGAGTTGAACTACCAGACGGGCCCTTGTACCCACTCTGACCAAGAGAGAGCGCTAACAGGTGTATGGGTAAGTGTGGAATTCAACAAGGCTCTTGAGCTGGGATATAGGCTTGCTAAAATCACTGAGGTTTGGCATTTTGAAAAACAGAGCAGTTCAATCTTTAAACCATATATCCACACTTTTCTCAAGGGTAAGCAGGAGGCTTCAGGTTTTCCGGCTGAAGCTACGGACGAGGAAAGTCGTTTGAAATATGTGGCAGACTACAAACGTGAGCAAGGCGTCCAGCTAGATGTACGGAAGATTGAGGTGAATCCGGCTAAAAGACAAGTTGCTAAATTGTGTCTGAACGGTTTTTGGGGCAAATTTGCACAGAGAAATGATTTGGCTCAGACAAGCATTGTGAGCGAGCCCGAAGAGTTTTTTAACTTCCTTTTTTCAGGTAAATACGCAGTCAGCTACTTTCACTTCCTGAATGATGAAATGTGCATGGTTCAGTGGAAATACAGCAAGCGTTGTATTTCTCCACCCAACAAGGTGAATAACGTCTTCATTGCTGCCTTTACAACTGCTCATGCTCGTCTCAAATTGTACACCTGTCTTGAGCAACTTCAGGACCGCGTTCTGTACATTGACACGGACAGTCTGATCTATGTGGTTAAACCGGGTCAGACCTCCCTCAAGCTCGGTAACCTTCTTGGTGACTTGACTGATGAATTATCAGGTGATTTTATACAAGAGTATGTTTCCGCAGGCCCAAAGAGCTATGCTTACCAGACGCGACACCGAAAAAAAGTGGTGATGAAGTTTAAAGGCATCACTCAGACTCATCAGTGCAGTGAGAGGGTGAATTTTGACAGCGTGAAAGACCTGGTAGAAGGTTATCTGCAAGGTTCTACAGGGGATGTTTTACAGGCTCCCCAGCACACCATCAGAAGGAATAAAAGGAGCTTCCAGCTTCAAAATGCAGCATTTCAGAAAAAGGTCCGCGTGGTGTATGATAAAAGAAGGCTTTTTCCTGATGGGACAACCCTTCCTTTTGGCTATTAAAAGGTTAACTGAGGGGGAAAAAAATGTCTCTCTCCCATGAAACACAGGAGGTCGAGTTTGATCCTAGATTCAAAACCCCTTTTTCTCTTCTAATAGCAGGGCCGAGTGGTTGTGGAAAATATTTTTTTGTTAAAAATGTTTTGCTAAATTGTAACCATGTTATGGATGCTGTTCCTGTAAATATCGTTTGGATTTACAACTGTTTTCAAAGTATGTATTCTGAATTGCAGAAAATGAATAAAAAGATTAAATTCATCGAAGGACTACCTGATTCTTTTGATGATGAAAATCTGTTTCCTCCTGATCAAAATCATTTGGTTATTTTAGACGATGTGATTTTCCAGGCTTCGGACCATCCGGAAGTGGTGAAAATTTTCACTCAATATAGACATCATAAAAATATGAGTGTTATAATGTTAAGCCAGAATGTCTTTCATCAAGGTAAATACAGCCGTACCATCAGTTTAAATGCTAATTATATGGTGCTGTTTAAAAACCCCAGAGATAAACTGCAGCTGAATATCTTAGCCCGTCAGATATTTCCGTCAGAGAAAACTTTCTTTATGGAGAGGTTTCAAGACGCGACCAAAGATCCTCATGGGTATTTAATCGTGGATCTGACTCCCACTTGTCCAGATCGTTTCAGACTGAGAACTGGAATGCTCCCAGGTCAGTGGCCAACTGTGTATGTTCCTAAATTGCATTAATTTATCATGTCATCTCGCATAAGAAGAAATGTTCCCTTATTCAGAGCGCTCTGTCAAGCAACGCCTCAGAAACGTAAGGACATTCTAACCCACTGCTCACCCGACTTTCTTAAAGCCTTATGTGAAATAGCTCTAAATGTCCTAAAAGGTAGCGTGAAAATATCTCCTTTTCAACACAAAAAACTGGCAAAGCAGAAAAGGATTATCAGACTGCTGGCTGATAAAAGAACCGGTTTAAAACACAAGCAGTCAGTTCTGAAAAATCAAACAGGAGGGTTCATTCTCCCCTTGTTGAGCGTCGTGGCCCCATTATTAGGAGAGGTGCTGGGAGGTGTCATCAGGAGATGAGAGAAAATGTCTCTTAGGACAGCGCAAAAGATGTATCTGGTTTCACCGCAACAGTTCAAACGTTTGAGTCCCCCAGAATCTTCTATCAGACAGACGGCCGAAGAGGATTTGGATTCTAAAATGAGAGAGATTCTGAATGAACCGGGACTGAGTTCTTATGAAAAAATTAAAAGGTACAATGCTCTGTTGCAGAGATATCTAACTCTAGTTAAGCAGGGTCATCTGGAGGAACCCAAAGTGACTTTAACTATGCAGCGTGACCCTGTGCCTGAAAACAATGGGGTTGACTCTGGCTCTGGTTGTACAGCCTCTTCTGCTGAATCGGACCAAATCATTAACGAGGTCTTAAAAGCTCTACCTAACAGAGATCGCAAAAACGCTGAATACATACTGAAAAAGTTATCCCAATATGATACTAGCTGGACGTCGAAAGGTGAATCTGTTTACCGGGATCGTGTGATGGGGGGCTCACATCTGGTCGATTTACTTAAAAATCTTCAGCTCCCGTTCAAGAGAAAAACACAGACACCTGAACCTGTAGGCTGGACCTCGTTCTTGGCTGCCTTGAAGGAGCTAAACATCCCCGTGTCATCAGTCAGCAACCCGCAAGCCCGCGACCAATACATACGTTTGACTGAAACAGCTGTATCGGAGAAGAACAAAGATAAACCCGTCATGAAACGAAAAGGAAAAATCGTGCTGTCCCCTAAATTCTCAGGAATAGACTTTATGGATCCCACCCCTGAGACAGGACCTGCTCGAAGCAAGAGAGTCAAGAAAACCCCTGCATGGTTGACATTTTCACCCTAAAAGTCTGTATGAAAACAAAAAAAAGGAGAAACGAATTTGTAATAAAGAAAACTTTAATGTTTCAAATTATTCATGCATACAGTGTTTTTATTTTAGACAAGTTACAGCTTGTAACAATCTTTAAACATTTGCAAAGAACACGTTCCGTGAATAAACGAGCACGAGGCCCTATTTTTGATACAATGCTGATATTTTTTCACAAAATCATATACCATGAGATCATTTTTATAGACATCGTCGTGGTAGGTAGTCAATATTTCATGCACTGAAAGCCCACAGGCTTTATGACACAGATAATAAACACAGTGATGACCGCACACAGTTGATAGAGTGTCTTGAAGTTGACGATTATGATACAATATTTTCGAGGATCTCTCTTTCAAAAATGCCGCTATGCTCTGTGGATAAAATTCAAAATCAGGACTGAATCCATAAGAGTCGAAAAAGGTGGCTTGATCATTCTCTTCCAAAGTCAAAGCTAGCCAGTGTTCTCCAGGCATGTGTGAAGGATGAGTGTTTACGATGAAATATGCGGGTCCATTGTACGTGCGTTTCAGTAACGGGAGTTGATCAGATGCCCAGACCCCGTGAAATAAATCCCCCAGAAGATGATGCATCAAACTTTCGATCTCGTGGTTATTCATGTTTTAATAAAAATCCACCAGGACCTGCCTTTTAGAGTCGATTTCCAAAATTGAGTCGTAACACGCGTACACGATCAGGGTGGTCGTGTGAGGCAGAGGAACTCTGAATCTCATTTCCAGTCTCAAATTCCCATTACACACCGGTGACAGAGCGTCAGCGTCCTCGGTAGGGCTGAGATTAAAAACAAACAGGGAATAACCCTCATTAAATTCCTCGCGAGCGATGCTTAAAGGAAGGTCTTTTAAATGACGACCTGTAGCGGTGAACATGTTGTAATATTCCCTCACTGAAATACCGTCATTGAATTGAGGCTGAAATGCTTTGGCTGGCACCTGTCTGCCGTCTTTGCAGAGAGCTAAATATTCCACATCCATATGCTTAAAGTTGAAAGTCGACATGCTTCTCCTGCCTGTGAACGCTTCGTGGTCGACCAAGCCTAAAACTACATATCTAGGAAGGGTACCCAAAAACAGATTCTCCTGTGTACATATCCTGGAATTTTCTGGGATAGAATATGTTTTCACATTCACGCGAGAAAGAGGATAGAGAGCATTTCCTCTCATTAATGCTGAAGCGTGCCCCAACCGTATAGCCGGGGAGACTGAAACTTTTTTCACAAAAAGAGATGCTCCTAGAATTTTCAGCCAGAAGGTTGAATCACGAGGTCGCATCATTAGCCAGATCGCTGCCGTCAGCGTTGGTGATCTTTAGACGGACGTGTAGCAAGGTGTCGTTCAAATCCAGGTATTTTTCTCCATCTCCGGGGATAAAGAACTCAATAGGCCCCGTGTCTGTAATAGCTGACACGGGTAATATCTCTGTGTAAACTTTATCTTCAATGGATAGTTGAGTCATGGGCACGGTGAAAAGATCGAGTTCAGCGAGGGTACATTCTGACGATTTCTGATGTAAAAGAGCCATGACTGTTTTTTTTTTTTTTTTTTTTTTACTGAAAAATACTAATTCAGTTAAATATATCCTTGCTCACAGCAGCAGACTTCCTTCTCCTAGGCTTGCTCTGGCGAACTGACTTCTTCTTTTTACGTGGCACGAGTATTTGTGAACGCCAGACGCGTTCCCCTGGTGGTCTCTTTTTAGCGCGTCTGGACAGAACCATAACCCCTGACCCCTCCTGGTTATTCACACCTGTTATCTTAGTCATAGCTTTACCTATGACATCCGAGGCGATGTTTGTGGCCGCCTTTTTCAGATGGGGTTTTGCTATAGCGAAGCCTGATTTAACTAGGGGTGATATGAAACGGAATAGTTTTGAAAATATGGATCCTATTCCTCGCCCGTACATAACAGGTGCGCCATAGAAACCCGGTAAAGCACCGCCCACTTGGCTTTGGTAATAGGACACGAAACGGTGTGGGTCCTCTCTCAGGAAAACCATGTTTTCTTGATTGTTTTTTCTTTTTTTTCCTTCTCACGTTTTACCACGCTTCAGCGTTGCTGGTGCGACTCGTGGCACAGCTATGAATGATTCCAGCCGCAGTCGTGTGTTTTTATATGCATAATCCATTTTCATCTAAACGCTCGATGTGAGGCAGTGGGTCTGAAATGCAGCTTCACGATGCACTTTCCGTATGTAAATTTCACCGGCGTGTTCTGATCCGTTTTTATTTCAACTTGTATATTTTCAATGTGTCTCTTGGCAACGGGGATATAGTATGGTTTATGGAACGTTTGTGTGATGATATCCCCGAAAAGGCCTTGGACCTGAACAGTTCGCAAGAGGGGGGCGTGAGCGTCCCCTACCATCTGCGGGGCCACAATGTCACTGTATAAATATAAGTTATAAAACCCCGCCTTAAAATCGATTGGATAAGCGGCGTGCCAGTGATCGAATTTGACCCATTTTCCAGGGTCCACACCAAGCATGTAGGCTATCGGAGCAGAAAAACGTAAATGGTTCTGACCTCCGGCTTGAAATTGGAGTATATTGGCTGTGCGGTTAACTTTGAAATAAATATCTGAATCTATCTTTCTCAGATGGGCTTCAATCTCTGTGATAAGCTGATTCAAATTAGTATAATATCCGCTTGCAATCTGTACGCGCTGGAATTTTTCTTCATCCGCTTTCCGCCATTCAAAATAAGCATTTTCTGAGGGGACATTATGCCATGTGTGTGGGTATGAAACCTCCGTCAAAGCCACTTGCCAGTGACCTTGTAAATTAATAGGCTCGGCTAAATCCACCCGGAAACTCGATATGTTATTATCTTTAAAAACATCGAGGCTAGCATTGGAAGGTAGCGTCAGATAAAATCCCTGGTCCATGGCTATGCGATCCATGTTGCACTGTCAGCCCTCCGGTGAGAAACGCTTTCTTTTATACATCACGGAGGTCGTCCGCGTTCACCCAGCTGTTGAATTTCTCCGGCCAATTTTTCCATCGTACTAAGACCTGTCTGACCCCTCGAACCGTCCGTTTGCCTAATATTTCACCCACTTGATACAGTTTGTTTTCAAGTATTTTCACCTTCTGAAGCTCCTCAGCGTAAAAAGAACCTCGGACGGGCTCCTCGTCTAAATCTTTCAGTTTGAAGACGGGAGGAGATCGCTGTATCACTTCTGTAACTGTAAAGATTTCATCCGTGAAACTCTGTTCATATTTCTTGTCAAACACTCCACGCACCTTGGAGATTCTGACATGGTCGCCTGGCTTAAACGCCCTCTTGAGTTTTGTGCAGCGTTTGGAATTAGTCCCGTACAAATTCTGAAACACCTGAAAAGTGTTACTAGAGGTGACTTCCACTGGGGCCATTTTAATACTCGAATGATAGCTGTGGTTGTAACTTTTGACCAGATCCTGAAGCACGTTTACATATCGGAGAGTGTTGTTTGCGGTGAAATATCTCCACATTCTTGATTTTAACGTACGGTTAAACCTCTCAACCACCGAGGCTTTTATTTCACTAGCCGTGGAAAAATGTTCAATACCGTTTTTATCCATTAACGCTTTGAATGATTTGTTGAAAAATTCTTTACCGTCGTCAGTTTGAAGTCTCTTTGGAACCCCGCTCTCCTTTAAAACAGACTGGAAAGCTGTTACGACATCGGACGCTGTTTTCTTTTTTAAAACTCTGACGTGGGCTCTTTTGGAGAATACATCGATAACGGTTAATAGATAATTGTATCCGTCATTTTCTTTGGACAAACTCTGCATATCACAAAGATCTACTTGAAACTGTTTTAGAGGTCTGGTGACGAACACTCTATTTCTAGGAAATCTTATTCTCGCTGGTTTATGTAAAGAATATGCATCTTGTTCTGATAAAAAGTCTCGAACCTTTTCAATTGGGACCTTCTTACCAGTTTCACTTTCCATACCCCTCTGTAATCTATCTACTCCGCCAAAAGAACCAGGGTGGCCAGGTGTGTAATATACACGCTTCATTAACTTTTCTTCAGCCATACCTTCCCACACACATGTAGTGATGCTAAATGAATTAAAAGACGCCTGTAATTGGGTTTTTATATTTTTTATTAACATAATCAGGAAAGAAATTACATTCATTTATTATACCACAAACTATTAGTAAAAAAACATTTTTATATACAAAAGATGTAAAAATAAAACACATGCATTGAAAAGACATTCTTTTAATACGATGTCACTAACTAATTGTAGATAATACTCATTATATTTAAAAAGAAAGACAAGAGAAAACTTGCATTGTTTTCAACACCCCTGCCAGTACTGTGAGGCGGCTAGAAGTTGTTCTCTGAATTCAGAGCTCTCTTCAATCACATGATCAAGCACTTTATTGATAGGGTCATACACCTGCTTGACCAACGTTAATTCGTACAGATAGGCCTGCGCGACAGCATTGACTGAGTCGTTGTCTTGATGGATGTTGCGAGCGGCTAGAAATCGTTGAATGGCATCGATGAAACGTGCGTTACAAAGCAGTGGCATTACACGATAGTAGTTGCTTTCGAAGAACCCGTCCTCAAGCTGTTCCAAGCATTCATGCTCTCTCTGACTAAGACGGTGATTAATACAGCCGTAACATTTTTCATGAATGTATTTTCCGATCGCTGCGTTCAAAAGATGGTGGACCACAGTTTTCACCGCTCTGATGAAGCCGAAACGAATCCACCCATCGTATTCATCGGCGCCGGTGTCAGCCTCTACTTTGCAGGGCTGAGAAGGTTCCGGGGAGGGTGGATCTCTATGGTCTGAGGGTAGCTGTGAGTCGTCGTCGAGCTGTGAAAGCGCTGGGGAGGCTGGACCTCGCTCTTGGCTGTGAGGGAGCTGCGTGTCCTCAGGCAACGAAGGGTCCGGGGAGGACGGAAGAATCACAGCTTGTGAATCTCCGCCCTGGGTTGTCATCTGAGGTGGCATGGCAGGAAGCCCGGAATTCTTATCCCATAAAACAAAGACCTCTGGGCCGCCTTTCGCGTCTCCGGCAGGGGGCTTGGGCCAGTCGATAGTGTGCGTCTTCAGAGCCGTGAGGATATTGTCACTCCAGCAGTCGCTTAGGGCAGAAGACGATTCAGAAGTCGGCGAGGAAGCGGGTAAAGGAGGGTGGTACAGCTCCGGGGAGAATTTCTCGCCGTCCGGGGACCCGTTCTGCGCTGATGATGAATCGTTTGAAGGAGATGGCTGTGGAGTAGGTGAGCTATCCTGCCCACAGAATGTCAAACTGCTGCCCGCGTCCTTCTTCATGGTTTCAGATGTTAGAAGTCCGGTCAGCGAAGTTGCACAGAGTCCCGGTCGGCCTGCCTGGTTGCTTTTTATATACTTAGAAGGGCGTGGTTAACGTTGAAGGGACGGTATTGGCTTCTTGTGAGGGGCGGGTCTAAAATGCAAGCGCTTTTTTGACCCCCAAAATGTCTTTCCAGTTGCGACAGTCGCGGAACAGCGTTGAAATCCTGTCTGATATTCCGATCATCTTATCACGCCAGGCATCAAAGGGGATGGCGAGCAATGTCCTGAAGACACCGCATTGAGAATTATAACAGTCAAGCAAGAACATAACCTTCCCTGTTTCATCTTGAGCCTTTCTGAGACTTGCACGGAAAAACCATCGGCCGGTAAACCCCGTCTTTGACTGCCAGGTAGCTGAGAAGATCCTATCTCCAGATTCCTCGTCAATTTCGTTCAGGTTGGTCAGCACCCTTTTGCAGCGTTTAGTGGCGGGTGAATCCTTGATTCCTTCCTCGGCTTGTTGACGCACGCGCTTGGAGCGCCTAGAGACGGTTGAATCCTCGACTCCGTCCGTTGTTTCTTGTGACCTGCGCTTGCTTCGCTTAGCGACGGGTGAATCCGTGACTCCGTCCACGGTTTCTTGTCTCGCAGAGGGGCCTGCTGCATTCGACTCTTCACGGTCTAGTCTACGAAGCATGATGAGTTTCAGAACAGCCCAATCGTTTGATGTCAACATGCCCAAGGAGTGGATAGCTTGCAGCTCGTCCCCTTCTTCATTCCGCTGATAGAGATACATCTCACCGGATTCGTATTTGAAGATGTATCCCCATTTACAGCGGGCTCCATAGGGCTCCAAAGACCATTCTTCTTGCAGTGGTAGAGCCGGAGGCATCTGAGTTCTGCATAAAAACAGCGGAGCTTTGTGTGGGGTGTGCTGAGCTCGCCAAAAATCACTCCGATCATGGCAGATCGTGACGGGTGTCTCAGAAATGATAGGTTCAACGTTGATTCTTCCTGACGCCATGCTGAATTAAAAAAATAAAGATAAAAAAAAAAAAAAAAAAAAAAGGATTCAATCACTACCGAGGCTTGAGAAAGGGCCTTATATCATGAGAGCCGGGGAGGGGTTTAGGGTGAAAAGGGGGGCGGGCGGGACCTTGGCTAGTAGTGGGGGACGGATGTGAACTCCGGATGTGGGGGATGGGCGCGAACTCCGGATGTGGGGGTGGGTGCGAACTCCGGATGTGGGGGTGGGTGCGAACTCCGGATGTGGGGGGGGGGGGGGACTTTACCCCGGAAGTGAAAGGCGGGACATCCGGTTACAGTGAAAGGCGGGACATCCAGTTAAGGATGACGTAACATCCGGTTACAGTGGAAGGCGGGACATCCGGTTAAAGAAGGCGGGACTTCCGCCGGAAGTGGAAGGCGGGACTTCCGGCTGTCACTTTTTGAAAGGTGTGAAATGTGGGCGTGGTTTGAGTTTGATTGAAGGATGTATCATATTTTTTTCATGCCGCGGGTCAGAACGCAGGCCACAACCTACAACATGGGATATGCTTCTTCTGTAAGTTATCTTTTTTAATAAATATATCCTAACCCTCTGTCAGAGTTCTGTTTAGGAAATATGTCGAATACACGGTGGGGGGAATCCTCTCTATGACGTCTTAGGAATCCCCCTTACGCTTTTCGGCTGTATTACAATATATGTTTAATTATTTTTCAGACCTCACAGGTGTGGAGCAGGAAAATTTTGTTTTAACACCATAGATCTATGGTAGGATTTACCTTCATTTTTATATATCCGTTTTAAAAATACTAATACGTTGTTTTAACCATTTTCTTTTTATTATTTTAGGGTATTTTGATGAGACGAGCGGTAATCCATACATGCAATACGGAGCCCATCAACCTCAAAAGGAAAAACCTCGGTCAGGGAACAAACTTACACTCAAAAACCGTCCGTCCAAAAGCAAAACCCGCCAGGACTTCACCTCTCAAAATATGCCTACCCCTAAACAAGAAACGGTTGAAGTCATTGACCTGCATACACCACCGCCGGTTCGCCAACCTCTCTTCCTCCACTCGCCGGTAGCGAGCATTCAACCTCGCCAGCTGTTTGCAGCACCTCGAACAGCAAAACCACCCACCTTGCAAAACAACCGGGTCCAAACGGTTGTACCACAAGGAACGATTCCATCAGCAAACCCAACGCTTCGTAAGTTTACTATTCTTTATAACTCTGAAACTATATAAGGATTTTATGTTTCTCAACTAGCCCTGTTTCATGTTTTCATTGTATGCCATTGAGTCACAGTGAGCGTTGAAACTTCGCTTCAGATGGTACAAGACCAGCACGAGGGTGGATCATACGGTAAATAGATTGTGGGACATTCATGTGGCGCACTGCGTTAACACACAGTGTCCGGTCTGGTTTTATATGGGTTCGAACCCTGGGTGTGATGCTTTTTTTTTATTTATGTATTTATTTCTGCTGCAATCATTGTAAGCGTGTAATTTGCTCCATTTAAAAGCTCCATCTCTCTCTCTCTCTCTCTCTCTCTCTCTCTCTCTCTCTCTCTCTCTCTCTCTCTCTCTCTCTCTCTCTCTCTCTCTCTCTCTCTCTCTCTCTCTCTCTCTCTCTCTCTCTCACTCGCTCTCTCTCTCTCTCTCTGCTTACAGAACCAGGCCCGCTCGCTGCAGGAGGAGACAGGGGGGAGATACAGGAACCGTCTCAAGCAGAACAGTCAGGAACCTCTTCACAGGGTTAGTAATAGAGCTTTGTCACAGTCTTAAATTATGCAATCAAATACAGGTTCCGTTTAAAAGCTCCGTCTCTCTCTCTCTCTCTCTCTCTCTCTATCTCTGTCTCTGTCTGTCTCTCTCTCTCTCTCTCTCACAGGCTCTCTCTCTTTCTCTCTGCTTACAGAAGCAGGCCCCCTCGCTGCTGGAGGAGACAAGGGGGAGGTAGAGCCCACAGACCCACCTCAGTCAGGAACCTCTTCACAGGGTTAGTAATACAGTTTTTTTTCTTTATGAAATATTTTAATAAGTAATTTATTATTTCTTTATTTACAGTCTTAAAGTTTAAACTAGCTTTCTGCACGGTTCAAAAATATCTATGCCTCCCTCCCTCTGTTTGTGTGTGTGTGTGTGTTCTACCGTCTTTGTGGGGACCATCACAGGTCTTAAACCTTTCCAGTCAGGATATTTTACAAAGTATGGATATGTTAACCATTCCTTGTGTGTGTGTGTGTGTGTGTGTGTGTGTGTGTGTGTGTTCGAATCACACCTCTGCTCCTCGGCCTCCCTTCACTTTTCATCTGTATGCTGGTTTTTACTCATTTATTTAATTGTATTTACTTATTTATATATATTATTTTTTATTTATGTTATTTTTGCAGCCCCTGATACCATCCGGAGAAGACGGTCCTTAAGAAGAAAGAGTAAAAGGCCCAGTCTCATTATACTAAGTTCTACCCTCGAGAGAATCCAGAGAATAATTCCGAAGCTCGTCACAAAAGTGGTTACGCTTCGAAGGCTTGCAGCGGGTAAAGAATTTCTTTGGCATACAATAAATAATAAAGTCAATAAATCCCCGTGTCCTTCTTTGTTAAATCTCTGTATTTACAATTAGTTTATTATATCATAATGAATCATTGTTTTTTCACCTCTTTACACATATGAAATGACCTTTTTCTACAATTACGCTGCCGTATAATAAAATGAATAAATCCCCTGCGTCCTTCTTTTCTTTATTATATCATAATGAATCAATGTATTTCACCTATTTCTATATATGAAAGCACCCTTTTCTACAATTAGGCAGTCGTATAATAAATTCCCATTCATATTATATTAAATATCTGTATTTACAATAATTTCTTGACGTAATAAAACATTATATTTTACACCTCTTTCCACATATGAAACTACCTTTTTCTACAATTAGCTTGTAAAATAAGAAATTAATGTTTTATTCTTTTCTGATTATAGTTGTTCCGTTTTATTACAGAGTCTGCATCGATTATTCAACAAATTCCATACTGCGGCCACAGAGGAACCTACTACCGCCGGAGAGCTGCCGAGCTTCTGAGAACCTGCATCTTTCTCCTGCACAAAAACGCCAAGATCTCAACACTACAGTAGAGTTAACCTTTTAAATTGTGACCTCTGTAAACATGGGTAGTCAGCAAATGAGAGATTCTTTGTATGAAATTGTTGAAGCTGTGAATGAACTCCGTAATCTCCCTGTACACCCTGCAACCGAATTTCTCAATCTAACCCCAAATTCCCCCGTCAGAACTCAGGGTCCAGATTTGGATCTTGAACGTTTACTATCTGTAGAATGAGCCATCGAACGATTCTTTCTCTCAACCATACTCGCTTGAAAATAATTCCTTAGAGTTTCAACAGCAAGTTACAAACGCTTTAAACGAAATCACACAAATGGTTAATGACCTTCAAAATCTTCCTGTTCAGCACGTGCCTGGTTCTTTCAATGTAGCTCCACATTCACCGTCCAGGTTAGAACAAGCGATCCATCAATTAAACGTTTCTCTCTCTCAAACATTTAGCCCTAATTCTACAAACGCTCAGTATGAGCAACATGGGGGTAGTCTTGTAGAAAACGGTGAACATAATCCCTCAGGTTCTATGAATCCTGCTTCGCAAAATCCCTCATCCAACCAGCCTCATCAGCCAAGCCTCATTGCACCCGACCTCCCCACACTCGATCGAGCAAATCAACCGTGCACTAGTCATGGAGAGCGAGCTGTAAACAGCTCTGAACATATCTAACAAACTCAGAGAGAGCGTGAATGTTTCAATGTTACAGAAATAAGACGTCCTTTCAACGTCATTGCCTCGCGAGCCGGCGACGCTCCCAAACCCGCTGAATTTTACACACAAGTGTATCATATTCTCACCGAGCTCGCAGAGTCAGCTGCTCGTTTGGCCTCTCGTAGCGATATTATTCAGCTAGAATTGAGCGGGGAAGGATTTTCTCATCACGCGGTCGTTCAAGTAAATGATGAACGTAATTCAATTCTGCCTGCATTTCTGGAATTTTTAGAGGAGCTAACGCAGTCAAACGTGGAATTGCCGGATCCAAACAACTTATAAATGATCGTTCAGGTTGTAAGAAACCCTCATGGAGGTGTCAAACGTAAAGCCGAAAAATCATTGGACTGTGAACTGATTTGTAATAAACGTCAACATTTGTATATCGTCGCCAATCGTTCTGATCAGCTTTGTTTCTCAATCAGTCTTGCCCATCTGTGTAACCCTGCTTTTACAGACGCCCAAGCCGTGCAGCAAGCCGTACTTTGGCAACGCACAGCGGGCCTCACAGAGCAAACCACCGTCACTTTCAGCGATGTGCAAAAATTTGAAAAGATTGTCAACAGGAAAATTGTCGTTTTCTATAAAAACGGTAAGGATGCATTGCTTCGTAAATTCCAGACTGACTTTTCCGATCGTTCAAATCCTCTTTTTCTGCTTCTGTTCAAAAACCATTATTACGGCATTAAGAACCTGGCAGGGTTCACAGGTTCTAACTACATTTGCAGCTACTGCTTTAGCGGTTTCAAAAACATCAACAGGCATAACTGCGAGGGTAGTTGTTCAGTCTGTCTCGATCCAAAATGTACTCTGCAGCAGTACAACTCTGTACAATGCACAGATTGTAACCTCCCCGGTGGATTACCGACGACAATGTAAAACATTTTCGAACGCGTCTATTCAGTGGTTAGAATGGGTAGCTCAGGAACGAGGCATCCACATCCAGCATGCGCTCAATAAAGGTGAAAAGAAAATCAGCCCTTATTACGTCGATGGGTACGCCGAGATTCAAGGGGTGAAAATCGCGTTTGAGTTCAACGGGTGTTTTTTTCACGGGTGTCCCACCTGCTTTCCACCCGACCAGACCTGTCCTCTCAGGGGCGTTTGCTTTGAAATTTTCCACTCTGCTACCCTGGAGAAAGCCGGGTTATTGCAATCGCTTTACGGCGTAAAGTTAGAGGTTATGTGGGAGCACAATTGGATCCTAATGAAGGAGTCGCACCCGGGTCTCAAAAGGTTTCTACAATGTTTCAATGCACCGGAGCCTCTTTCCCCGCGAGATGCCTTATACGGCGGCCGTACTTGTGCTCTCAGACTCCTGTACAAGGCGGAGGAGGAGGAATCGGTGCATTATGTAGATTTAACCTCGTTGTACCCGTACGTGAATGCAGACTGTCCCTATCCTCTCGGCCACCCCAAAAGATTTTGACGATCCGCGTAACTATTTCGGGTTCATCAGGGCAACTGTGTTTCCACCCCGCGGTCTGTTTTTTCCCGTTTTGCTGTACAAGACATCTACCGGTAAACTCCTCTTTACTCTCTGCCGTGCTTGCGCCGAAATGAACTACCAGGCAGGCCCATGCAGCCACTCTGACCGAGAGAGAGCGTTGACGGGGGTATGGGTAACCCTCGAATTCAACAAAGCTCTGGAACCCGGTTACACCGTCGCTGAAATCACAGAGGTTTGGCATTTTGAGAACCAGAGCAGTTCAATCTTTAAACCGTATATCCACACTTTTCTCAAGGGTAAGCAGGAAGCTTCAGGTTTCCCCGCTGAAGCTACGGATGAGGAGAGCAGGTTAAAATACGTGGCAGACTACAAACTGAACCAAGGCATCCAGCTGGATGTGGAGAAAATCGAAGTGAATCCTGCTAAAAGGCAAGTGGCTAAACTGTGTTTGAACAGTTTTTGGGGGAAATTTGCACAGAGAAATGACCTGGCTTAAACTACCATTGTGAGAGAATCCGATGAGTTTTTTAACTTCCTGTTTTCAGGTAAATACGCTGTGTGCTACTTTCACTTTCTGAACGACATGTGTATGATTCAATGGAAATACAATAAGCGATGCATCTCTCCGCCCATTAAGGTGAATAATGTGTTTATCGCAGCGTTCACCACGGCACACGCGCGGCTGAAACTGTTCACCTGTCTCGACCCACTTCAGGAGCGCGTTTTGTACATTGACACAGACAGCCTGATCTACGTGGTTAAACCGGGTCAGACCTCCCTCAAGCTGGGGAACTATTTGGGGGATTTAACGGATGAGCTGGGAGGTGATACCATACGGGTATTTGTTTCAACAGGCCCCAAAAGCTACGCGTACCAGACAAAAAACAGAGAAAAGTTGTGATGCGATGTAAAGGCATCACTCAAACTCAGGAATGCAGTGAGAGGGTGAATTTTGACAGCGTGAAAGAGCTGGTAGAAGGTTATCTGCAAGGGTCTATAGGGGGCGTGTTAGAAGCTCCGCAGCATACCATCAGGAGGGATAAAAGAAACTTCCAGCTTCAAAATGCGACATTTCAGAAAAAGTTCCGTGTGGTGTATGACAAGAGAAACCTTTTTCCTGACGGAACAACTCTCCCTTTTGGTTACTAAAAAGGTTAACCGGGAACAATGTTGCTCTCCGGTGAAACACAGGAGATTGAATTTGACCCTAGATTCAAAACCCCTTTTTCATGTCTGATAGTGGGTCTGAGTGGTTGTGGAAAATCTTTTTTTGTTAAAAGTGTTATCCAAAATTGTAACCATGTTATGGATGTTGTACCTGTAAATATAGTCTGGATTTACACCTGTTTCCAAAGTATGTATTCTGAATTGCAGAGAATGAATAAAAAGATTAAATTCATCGAAGAACTACCTGATTCTTTTGATGATGAAAATCTGTTTCCTCCTGATCAGAATCATTTGGTTATATTGGACGATGTAATTTTCCAGGCTTCGGACCATCCAGAAATGGTCAAGATTTTCACCCAATACCGGCATCATAAAAATATGAGCGTGATGATGTTGACTCAGAATGTGTTTCATCAAGGCAAGTACAGCCGCACCATCAGTTTAAACACTAATTATATGGTGTTGTTTAAGAACCCCAGAGATAAACTGCAGCTGAATATATTAGCCCGTCAGACGTTCCCGTCAGAGAAAACGTTCTTTATAGAGAGTTTTCAAGACGCCACCAGAGAACCTCACGGGTTTTTAATCGTCGATCTTACTCCGACTTGCCCAGATCGTTTCAGACTGAGAACGGGAATGCTCCCTGGTCAGTGGCCGGCTGTGTATGTACCCAAGTAAATTAATTTACCATGTCGACACGCATAATAAGGAACGCACCTCTTTTCAGAGCTCTGTATCATGCCACCCCACAGAAACGGAAAGACATTCTCGCTCACTGCTCGCCGGATTTTCTTAAAGCCTTGTGTGAAATAGCTCTGAATATCTTAAAAGGTAACCTTAAAGTATCTCCCGCTCAACATAAAAAACTGCAAAAGTAGAAAAAGATTATCAGACTGCTCGCCGATAAAAGAACGGGTTTAAAACGCAAGCAGCTGGCTCTGAAAAATCAAACCGGTGGGTTTATTTTACCCCTGCTAAGCGTTGTGGCCCCTTTAATCGGAGAGGTGGTTGGGGGTTTCATCAGGAGATGAGAAAATGTCTCTTAGGACGGCGCAAAAGATGTATCTCGTCTCTCGGCATCAGTTCAAACGTTTGACTCCGTCAGAGCCTTCTATCAGACAGACGGCTGAAGAGGATTTGGATTCTAAAATGAGGGAAATACTGAATGAACAGGGACTGAGTTCTTATGAAAAAATTAAAAGGTACAACACTCTGCTGCAGAGATATCTGACTCTAATGAAACAAGGTCAGCTGGAGGAACCCAGAGTGACTTTAACTTTGCAGCGTAACCCTACCCCGGACAATAATGACGGTGAGGCGGACTCTGGCTCTGATTCTAATGCTTCTACACCCTCTCCTGCTGAATTGGATGAAACCGCTAACGAAGTTCTAAAAGCTCTACCAAACAGAGATCGCAAAAACGCAGAATACAAAATACAAAAAGTTGTCCCTACATGGTACTGGTTGGACCTCGAAAGGAGAATTTGTTTATCGGGATCGTGTGATGGGAGGCTCACATCTGGTCGATTTGCTGAAAAACCTTCTGCTGCCGTTTAAGAGGAAAACACAGACCCAGGAACCTGTAGGCTGGAACCATTTCATGACCGCCCTGAAGGAGCTAAACATCCCTGTGTCCTCAGTCAGCAATCCGCAACCCGCTTGACGGAAACAGGCATATCGGAGAAGAACGGAGCTAAACCTTTTGCAAAACGAAAAGGGAAGATTGTGTTATCCCCTAAATTCTCGGGATTAGAGTTTGAGCATCCAACCCCCTACAACGAACGAGTCAAGAGCAAAAGAGTCAAGAACCCTGCATGGTTGAATTTTTCTCCTTAAAACTCTGTATGAAAAAAAAACTTGTGAAAAAGAATTTGTAATAAAGATACTTTTATTGTTTCAAATTACTCATGCGTACAGTGTTTTTCTTCTAGAGCGGTTACAGTTTGTAACAATCTTTAAACATTTGTAAAGAACACGTTCCATGATTAAATGAGCACAAGGCCCTATTTTTGACACAACGCTGATATTTTTTCACAAAATCAAATACCATGACATCGTTTTTATAAACATTGTCGTCGTAGGTAGCCAATATTTCATGCATCGATAGCCCGCAGGCTTTATGACAAAGATAATAAACACAATGATGACCGCACACAAGGGATAGAGTGTCTTGAAGTTGACGATCATGGTACAATATTTTCGAGGATCTCTCCTTCAAAAATGTCACTATGCTCGAGGGATAAAATTCGAAATCCGGGGGAAATCCGTAAGAGTCGAAAAAGGTGGCTCCATCATTCTCCTCCAAAGTCAAAGCTAGGCAGGGTTCTCCAGGCATGTGTGAAGGATGAGTGTTGACGATAAAATAGGCGGGGCCTCTGTACGTGCGTTTGAGTAACGGGAGCTGATCACAAGCCCAAACGCCGCAAAATAGGTCCCCCAACAGGTGATGCATCAGACTCTCGATCTCGTGGTTATTCATGTTTTAATAAAAATCCACCAAGACCTGCCTTTTTGAGTCGATTTCCAAAATTGAGTCGTAACACGCGTACACAATCAGGGTGGTCGTGTGAGGTAGCGGAACTCTGAATCTCATTTCCAGTCTCAAATTTCCGTTGCACACCGGTGAGAGAGCATCCGCGTCCTCGCTCGGATTGAGATTAAAAACAAACAGGGAATAGCCCTCGTTAAATTCCTCACGAGCGATGCTTAAAGGAAGGTCTTTTAAATGACGACCTGTAGCGGTAAACATGTTGTAATATTCCCTGACTGAAATACCGTTGTTGAATTGGGGTTGAAACGCTTTGGCAGGGACCTGTCTGCCATCTTTGCAGAGCGCTAAATATTCCACATCCATGTGCTTAAAGTTGAAAGGCGACATGCTTCTCCTTCCAGTGAATGCCTCGTGGTTGACCATACCTAAAACGACATATTTCGGCATGGTTCCCAAAAAGAGATTCTCCTGGGTACATATCCTTGAATTTTCAGGGATAGAGTACGTTTTCACACTCACACGCGAAAGAGGATAGAGGGCGTTTCCTCTCATTAATGCTGAGGCATGCCCGAGTCGGATAGCCGGGGAGACTGAAACTTTTTTCACAAAAAGCGAAGCACCCAGAATTTTCAGTCGGAAGGTTGAATCCTGCGGTCCCATGAGAGAGAAGGAGTCGCTGGCTCTGGTTATTTTAACCCTCATGTCGACATAATTCAAGAGGAGTCTTCCGCAGAAGAAAATATCTGCGTGAAGTGGCCCCATCAGGTGTAACTCTCTGGAATTAGCGGTGAAAGAGGCTCTCTTGTTCAAACCCGAATTTGGACCGTCGGTCGTAACGATCGAGTCAATAGCGCCCGCTGTGTCTTTGTAAAAGAGGCATGCGCTAAATTGGCTCTTTAACGTGTCTTCTGAGTAGTTGAGCAAAGTTTCAATCATTGCTCTGTACGGGTGAGTAGCGCTACTCTGGGAAATTAACCTATCCCCCAGAATAACGTCGCATTGACTAAACATTGTATTCAACAGGTAATTTATCAGACCGACGGACGTCGTTAGCCAGGTCGCTTCCATCTGCGTTGGTGATCTTTAGACGGACGTGCAGCAAAGTATCTTTCAAATCCAAGTATTTCTCTCCATCTCTGGGGATAAAGAACTCGATAGGCCCGGTGTCTGTAATTGCTGACACGGGTAATATTTCGGTGTACAGCTTATCTTCGATAGATAGTTTTGTCATGGGGGCTGAAAATAAGTCGAGTTCGGCCAGCGTACATTCTGATGATTTCCGGTGTAAAAGAGCCATGTTTGATTGTTATTGAAGAATAATAATTCAGCTAAATATATCCTTGCGTGCAGCGGACTTCCTCCCTCTTGCTTTGCTCCTGCCGACTGATTTCTTCTTTTTGCGCGTCACAACTATTTGTGAACGCCCAACACGTTGCCCCGGAGGTCTCTTTCTAGCTCTTCTTGACAAAACCATAACCCCCGACCCCTCCTGGTTATTCACACCCTCGTGTGAGACGCTTATTTTCGTCATAGCTTTACCTATGAAGTCCGAGGCGATGTTTGTGGCAGCCTTTTTCAGATGCGGTTCAGCAATGGCGAAGCCGAATTTAAGTAGGGGTGATACGAAACGAAATAATTTTGAAAATATGGATCCTACCCTGCGGCCGTACGTAACAGGGGCGCCATAGAAGCCGGGTAAAGTGCCCCCCACCTGGTTCTGGTAGTAAGGGATAAAACAGTGTGGGTCCTCTCTCAAGAAAACCATGTTTTCTTGATTGTCGTCGCTTCTTCCTCACGTTTTTAGAACGCTGGTTGCACAGCTATGAATGATTCCGGTCACAATCGTGTGTTTTTATAAGCATGAGCCGTTTCACCTGAACGCTCTGCTTGAAGCAACGGGTCTGAAATGTAGTTTCACGATGCACTTTCCGTATGTAAATTTCACCGGGGTGTTTTGATCCGTTTTAATTTCAACTTGTATATTTTCAATATGTTTCTTGGCAACGGGGAGATAGTAGGGGTTATGGAAGGTTTGCGTGATAATATCTCCAAACACGCCCTGGACCTGAACTGTTCGCAAGAGGGGTGCGTATGTGTCCCCCACTATCTGCGGCGTAACTACGTCGCTGTAAAAATAGAGGTGGTAGAAACCTGCTTTATAATCTACAGGATGAGGGACGTGCCAGTGGTCAAATTTGATCCATTTTCCGGGTTCCGCGCCGAGCATGTAGGCCAGTGGAGCGTGAAAACGTAGGTGGTACTGAGCGCCGGCCTGGAAGGTGAGTATGTTTGCGAGTTTGTTAACTTTTAAATAAATATCAGAATCTATCTTTCTCAGATGAGCTTCAATCTCTTTGACAAGCTGATTCATATTACTGTAGTATCCGTTTCCAATCTGTATGCGATGGACTTGTTCCTCGCTCGCTTTCTGCCATTCGAAGTAAGCATTTTCTGAGGGGACGTTATGCCATGTGTGTGGATAAGAAACCTCCGTCAATGCCACTTGCCATTCTCCTTGTAAATTGATATGCTCGGCTAAATCCACGCGGAAACTCGATATGTTATTATCCTTAAAGACATTGAGGCTGGCGTTGGAGGGTAGCGTCAGGTAAAATCCCTCGTCCTGAGTTAAGTGGTCCATGTTGCACTATCAACCGTCGGAGAGCAACGTCTCAATGTACATCTCGCAGGTCGTCGGCTCTCACCCAGCTGTTGAATTTCTCCGGCCAATTTTTCCAACGTACTAAGACCTGTTTGACCGCCCGCACTGTGCGTTTGTATAATATCTCACCCACTTGATACATTTTGTTTTTTGATATTTTCACCTTTTGAAGCTCCTCTGCATAAAAAGAACCTTGGACGGGCTCCCCGTCTAAATCTTTCAGTTTGAAGACGGGTGGAAATCGTTGTAGCACTTCTGTAACTGTAAAGATTTCGTCAGTGAAACTCTGTTCATATTTCTTGTCAAACACTCCACACACCTTGGAGATTCTGACATGATCGCCTGGTTTAAACGCCATCTTGACTTTTGTGCAACGTTCGGAATTGGTCCCATACAGATTTTGAAACACTTGAAAAGCGTTACTAGCGGTGACTTGGATAGGTGCCATTTTAATACTTGAATGATAGCCGTGGTTGTAGCTTTTGACCAGATCCTGAAGCACGCTTATATATCGGAGAGTGTTGTTTGCGGTGAAATATCTCCACATTCTTGATTTTAACGTACGGTTAAACCTCTCAACCACCGACGCTTTTATTTCACTAGCCGTGGAAAAATGTTCAATACCGTTTTTATCCATCAGCGCTTTGAATGATTTGTTAAAAAATTATTTTCCGTCGTCAGTTTGCAGTTTCTTTGGAATCTGACTCTCTTTTAAAACGGATTGAAAAGCTTTTACGACGTCAGAGGCTGTTTTCCTTTTTAATGCCCTGGCATAGGCTCTTTTGGAAAATACGTTGATAACGGTTAATAAATAATTGTAACCGTCGTTTTCTTCGGACAAGCTCTGCATATCACAAAGATCGGCTTGGAACTGTTTCAGAGGCCCAGTGACAAACACTCTATTTCTAGGAAATCTTATTCTTGCGTGTTTATGCAAAGAATAAGCATCTTGTTCCGATAAAAAGTCTCGGACCTTTTCAAACGGTACCTTCTCACCGGTTTCACTTTCCAAAGCTCTCTGTAGTCTATCTACCCCGCCAAAAGAGCCGGGTGCGAAGGCATGTAATATACCTGCTTCATTAACTTTTCTTCAGCCATACCTTACCACACACGTAGTGATGCTAAATGAAGGAAAAGACGTCTGTATTTGGGTTTTTATATATTTTATTATTAATATGCATTTATTATATCACAAACTAATTGTAGAGAAAGTTAATTTCATATTTAGAGAAAGAGATTAATTTTAATACGATGTCACAAACTAATTGGAGAAAATACTACTTTAATATATCACAAACTCAATGTAAAAAAGCACTCATTTAGTATATCACAAATTAATTGTAGAAAATGCTACTTTAATATATAAAGAGAAAGACAAGAGAAAACATACATGCATTGGTTTCAGCAGCCTCTCCAGTACTGCGTGATGGTTTCAAGTTGATCTTTTAATTCATAGTTTTCTTGAACCAGCTGATTATACACCTCGTTGATGGGGTCATGCACCCGCTTGACCATTGTCAATTCGTACAGATATGCCTGTGCGACAGCGTTGACTGCACTACTGTCTTGATGGATATTGCGAGCGGCTAAAAACTGTTGAACGGCATCGATGAAGCGTGCGTTACAAAGCACTGGCATTACACGATAGTAATTGCTTTCAAAGAACCCATCCTGAAGCTGCTCCAAACATTCATGGTCTCTCTGACTAGGACGGTCATAAATGCAGCCGTAACATTTATCACGCATGTACTTTTCGATGGCGGCGCTCAAAAGATGGTGCACCACAGTTTTCACCGCTTTGATGAAGCCAAAGCGGATCCATCCGTCGTATTCATCCGCCCCGGTGTCAGTCTCTCCTTGGCCCGAGGGAAGTTGCGAGTCCTGGAGCTGTGAGTACTCACAGGTTAAGCGGGTGCATCCGTCGTATTCATCGGAGCCCACGTCACCATCGGGTTGCCTGGAGGGAATTTGCATGTCCTCGGCTTGCGAAGGGTCTGGGGAGGCTGGATCTCCTTGACCGGAGGGAAGTTGTGAGTCCTGGAGCTGTGAGTACTCAGACTGAGAAGGGTCCGGGGAGGGTGGAAGATTCGTCGCTTGTGAATCTTCCCCTGGGTCTCTGACAGAGAGGGCATGGCCGGAAGCCTGGCTGGAAGTCCGGAATTCTTATTCGAAAAAAATAAGAACTCGGGCTGTAGTTTCACACCTCCGGGGGGCCTGGACCAGTAGACGGTATGCCTCTGCAGCCCCGTCAGAAGACTCTCGCTGTCTGTGTTGCTTTCGGAAGAAGAGGATTCAGGGGTTGGCGAGGGTGAAGGCGGGTGGTACGGTCCCGGGAAGAATTTGTCACTGTCCGGAGAGCCATGCTGCGGTGAAGGAGTAGTTCTTTCAACCACGTAGTTGCTCATGGTTTCAGGTGCTAAAAGTCTGGTCAGTGAAGTTGCATGGAGTCCCGATCAGAATATATACTGAGAAGGGGTGTGGTTAACGTTGAAGGGGGCGGTATCGGCTGTTGTGAGGGGGCAGGCTCAAAAAGCTAGCACTTTCTTGACCCCCAAAACGTCTCTCCAGTTGCGACAGTCGCGAAACAGCGTTGACATCCGGTCTGCTATTGCAGTCATCTTGTCACGCCATGCGTCGAAGGGAATGGTTAACAAGGGTCTGAACACACCGCAGTCTGCATTATAATAGTCGAGCACAAAAATAACTGGGGTTGTTTTATCTTGAGTCTGTCTCAGAGTTGCGTGGAAAAACCATCGGCCGGTAACCCCCGTCTTTGATTGCCATGTGGCTGAGAAGATCCTATTTGTCGAATCTGTGTCAGTCTCGTTCAAGCGGGTCAACGCCCGCATGCAGCGTTTAGTGGCGGGTGAATCCATGATTCCATCCTCGGTTTCCTGATGAGCCCGCTTGCGGCGTTTAGCAGCGGGTGAATCCTTGATTGCATCGTGGGTTTCTAGATTCACAACGGGGTATGTCACGTACGAGTCTTTGGGGCCTGCGTCGTACGTATCTTCAGGGTTTAGTTTGCGGAGCAGGACGAGTCTCAGAACAGCCCAATCGTTTGACGTTAGCATGCACAAGGAGTGGATAGGTTGCAGCTTGTCGGTTTCTTGATCCAGCTGATACAGACACATTTCGCCGGTTTCGTACTTGAAGAGGTATCCCCATTTACCGCGAGCTCCATAGGGTTCCAAAGACCATTCTTCTTGCAGAGGTAGGGTCGGAGGCATCTGAGTTCTGCATAGAGAGAGCATTACCTTGCGAGGGGTCTGCTGAGCTTGCCTATCACCGTCCTGATAGTTGTAGGTCGTGATGGGTGTGTTGGAAATGATAGGTTCAAGCTTGCTTGTTTCGAACGCCATGTTGAAAAGGAGTGAATCACTATCCATGCTTGAGAAAAGGACCTTATATTATGAGAGAGGCGACTGGGGGCGGGGTGAAGTATGGGTGGGTGTGAACTCCAGGGGTGGGGGAGGGGTCAGGAAATGGGGGAGGGGCCGGAAATGGGGGGGGGGGTCATGTGGAGGTCAAATTAAAAGGGGTGGGGTTTGATAAGGGTTTGATAAGGGTCATTCCGGAAGTGGGGGAGGGGTCATGTAGAGGTCAATTAAAAGGGGCGTGGTTTGATAAGCTTTGATAAGGGTCATTCCGGAAGTGGGGGAGGGACCGGAAGTGGGGGAGGGGGTCACCTAAAGGTCAATTAAAAGGGGCGCCGTTTGATAAGGTTTGATAAGGGTCATTAATCACCCGTCGATTAAAATTTGTCATAAGGTATATCCTATGGTCTCTATCATGGTTAACTTGAAAGTGAGGCAAGAACACATAGTGACAGCAAAACAAGTGCACATTGTTGCTGATATCCAAAAGGTCATGCTCCTACAATAAATGGAGAGCTTGGTAGAAAATGCTTGTACATCCAATCCAGATGCCATGCGAGAGTCTTTCTACTCTACATTATATGCATAGCAGGTCATTTTAGAAGTTAACTGAAATAGCTGCTTAAATGTCAGATGAGATCTGTGAAACATTTTTTACAGTTGTGTGAAGCAGCTCTGCAAGATTTTTAAAATTGTCACAAACCTTTGATTGTGCACACTTTTACCCGCAATAAAGCTTCCATTATCTGTACCAAGCACAGTCAACATAAGATGTGCCACTCCAACGTTCACTCCATCATGATCTACTTGCACCCTAAATATATTGTGCGTTCACATTAGTAACAGTAGTATTTGCAAAACAGAAATGGGATTTAAGTAGCATAAAAGTTTCAGTTTTTAATTTAGATAAAGCAGGCAATGGAAAACGAAACGTATTACTGGAGTGGGTAGCAGAACTCTTCAACAGCTTGAGAGAAGACTAGTGTCAGAGCGGTTAATGGTTGCAGCACCCAAGCACATAATCTAGTAACATAAACAGGTATTAACATTTTTTTAAATTCTACATTTACATTTCAAGTGTATTTATACTGGAAAAATACAGTATAAACTGTAGAAACTGTAGAATGATCCATGGTTGTCCTACAAAACTTCAATACTTATTTTACATGAAATGGCCCTGCAAAAAAAGGATAATCAGATTAAATATAAAACCAAACAATGTCTTTTTCTATTTAAAATGTATTTACATATAATCTGTTTTTTGTATCCTTTGTGTTAACATTTACATTAAACTTTTTGTTTTTTGCAGGAACTGCCTGAATGTAGTTTGTTTAGATGAACACATACTAATGCAACATATACTGTAAATGGTTATTGCCTCTGTTTTTGTAAATAGCCATCAATCCCTCCAAAGCACAATGTTGTACCTTTAAGAAAAATATCATTAATCTTCACTTAGTATAAGATGCTTAACCCCTTAAGCCCTGTGGGTTTCAGGAGCAATTTCCGCCTGAAATTACATATCTGATATAAATCATGTACAGTTCCAAAGTTATCCATCCATCCGTCCATCCATCCATCTTCTAACACGCTTATCCTTATTGGGGTCGTGAGGGGTGCTGGTGCCTATCTCCAGCTGTCAATGGGTGAGAGGCGGGGTACACCCTAGACAGGTCAGTTTCATAGTTATAAAGTGTAAATGAATAAATAAATTTTAGTATTGTGTGAAGCTAAGGCATTAAAGAATATTTTTGAGGTGGAACCACTATTGCAAATGTCACTATTTCTGATCCATAGATGATTAAATAAAGACAAAATCCAATTTTCTGAGCCTCGCCTAAATATGTACACTGTAAAACCTTTTGAAAGAGTAGATGAACCCTCAGACTTTGTATATCCACATCTTGACTATAACTGAAGCAAATCTGGATGAATCAGCTGAAGCATAATTGTTTCACAAAGGTTTTAGTAGGCAGTTTACCAGACGGACCTGTGATTTTGGCACAATTTAGCCAAATGTGCCAAAACTGTGTCAAATGTGTGTTTCACTTTATAAATGGGAAGCAGGTGAAATAAAAGTGCTTATTTCTATTTCTTGCGCATTTTTCTGAGAGTCAGCAATGTTTGATAGTTAAATGGTATGTTGTATGTTTAAAATCAAAAGGTATTTGTGGAATAAATTAGGGACTTACAAGTATTTAGTGGAAAAAATGTGACAGTTTCTAACCTATTTTTAAAGCATGAGAAAATGGGTGTGGCTCTTAGGATAGTAAAAGGTGGTAAAAAGAACTCAAACAAAACTAATTTGATCTAGAATGTAAACTTTATCTGAATGCTATTTAGGCATTTTGTTTTCTAAGATTTGCCACATAAAGATTCCAAGAAATAAAATGAAGTGGCATTATGTTTAATAATAGTTTTTCAAATAAATAGTAATGTACAAATATTTGCTGATGTTGACAATATATCATCAATACATAATTTCATAAAGTTAAATAACCTTTCATTCATTCAATTATTTTTATATTCCTTTGATTTATTAAATTGTATATTCACAGTATGTAATTTTTTTTCTTTATAATTTAGTTATTTTTTGTTTTATGCCAACTGAATGTAAAGTCTGAGATTAAATGTATATAATGGGAGAAAAGCTGTAATGTCAGCTAAATAATTTAGTTTGTCAAAGGTAGGGCTGTGTTTAAAAAATATATATTTTCCAATTATGATTACTATTATTATCGATTCTCATATTAATCCCTAAAAATTGATTCATATAACCAAAGATCGATTTTAAAAAATTCACTGTGAACTCATTACTTACGCAGACATGAGTCTGGAGTCTGCATCGATGGGCACGTGCAGAGCTAAATTTTTACAACCACCTATGCGTACGCGGTGTCCCAACTGCTCGGCAGCAAGAAGTCTTCACATTGAACTGTTTCATATGTTACATCGAGCTTGATACACTGAGCTCTGCTCCAAGCAGGCGGTTGCAAGTACGCACGGCAGCACAGTCCCTCTCTCTGTGCGACAGATGTGCAGTGGGTGCCTGCGTTAAAAGAAACGTCTCTACATGCTCAACTAGCTGAGCTAATTAAACATGTAACCATTTCTTCCCCCGCTTTGTCTCACTCAGAAAAAATGTTGGAATTGTACAAATTTGTCACAATAAATATAAACAACAGGTACGCTCGACTATGAAGGGAAAGGGTGGCTCCATGATCTCCAGAATCTGTTGACATGATGCTGCATCTCTCTGAGTCTTTTATAAGGATAGATAGAAAGTCAAATGTTTTGATGTCACCACTTGGAGAGGCCTGTCCCAAGAGGAGTGTTGGGAGATACATACAGGACGCAATATTCACGACTCTGCACCTGGGCATCAATAGGACGCTTGTTGGTGAGATTAGCAGCAAGTTGGAAAGTTGTCTGAAGCTCAATGTAATTGAGGCCAGTATTGGTACCAAAACTCTGGAATGCCTTCTTAATGATGCGGATGGCAGCTTCAGCAGCTCCATTGCGATGAGGTGAGTCAGCTGGATTAATTATCCACTCCCATTGGGTGCCTTTTTGAGCTGACATCTCCTCTATTGCACCTTTGACTTGAGAATCCAGGACCTGGTACAGCTCTCTTAATACAGACTTGGCACCGATGAAATTTGTTCCTGGATCGGACCAGATCTTCCTTGGATTTGCTCTAATTGCAGTGAATCGCTGGTAAGTCATTAAAAAGCTCTCTGTTGACATTGTGTCTACCAGGTCCACATGAAAAGCCCTGCTGGCCATGCAGCTGAAAACGACGCCCCTCAATTTCATGGAGACTCTTTTGTTGACATCTTTGACGAGGTATGGTCCAAAAAGGTCAGCTGCTGTGAACTCAAATTAGCTGCAGGTTTGGTTCTTTCAGGAGGTAAATCCCCAATTATTTGTTGGCATCTTCTTGATTTGTACTTTTTGCAGCTACTTTTTTGGCAATTCTTTTTTTGGCAGCCTTTTCTTCTCATTTTCAGCAGGGTTGCAGCCACACCTTCATGACCCTCATTGTGTGCCTTTCGAGCCAACAAATTAGAGACCCATGCATAGGATGGCTTGCAACTCCGCCCTCCTGTTTCCTGTTTGCGGTAAGGCGTATTGTGTCACTTCCTGTTGTCACAGTGTGAATTTGCGGTCTGTTGCTCCAGACTGTCTCGCTCTTATCTTTAATCTCTTTGCTGTAACCTCTGTTTCTAACAACACTTGTAAAACATTCTCTGTTGCTGCACATCGCGCTTGGGAACTCCTCGTGTTTCACACGGTTTGTTTGTTTTACCTGAAACTGCTGGCTAAGGATAAGCGTAAATACAGTAAGATTGTTATTCACGCTGGCGGTAATGACACCCGGTCACGCCGATCGGAGGTCACTAAAGTTGGTGTTGCTTCGGTGTGTGAGTTTGCTAAAACAATGTCGGACACCGTAATTTTCTCTGGTCCCCTGCCTGATCTGACCAGTGATGACATGTTTAGCCGCATGTCATCATTCAACCGCTGGTTGTCTAGGTGGTGTCCTGAAAACGGTGTGGGCTACATTGATAACTGGCGAAGTTTCTGGGGAAAACCTGGTCTGATCCGGAGAGACGGCATCCATCCTACTTTGGATGGTGCAGCTCTTCTTTCTAGAAATCTGGCCGGATTTATTAGTTCTCCTAAATGCTGACAACCCAGGGTCCAGACCAGGAAGCAGAGCCATAGTTTAACACACCTCTCTGCAGCTTCTGTACTGTTACCCACCCATTATCCTATTGAGACGGTGTCTTTCCCACGGCCATAACTTAACAGATCAAAAACTGATCTAAAAGGAACAAATCATAAAAATCTAATAAAAATCAATACAGCTCACCTTCAACCAAAAAATAAAACAATTAAATGTGGTCTATTAAATATAAGGTCTCTCCCTCCAAAGACTTTGTTAGTTAATGAATTGATTTCTGATAAACAGATTGATTTATTTTGTCTCACAGAAACCTGGCTACAAGAGGACTACGTTAGTATAAATGAGTCAACTCCCTCCAATTATTCAAATTTCCACATTCCTAGATCTGTGGGAAGAGGAGGAGGAGTGGCAACCATCTTTCAGTCTGATTTATTAATTAGTCCCAGGCCAATTAATAACTACAGTTCTTTTGAACATTTAACCCTCAGTTTCCCTCATCCAAACTGCAAAGCAATAAAACCTCTTCTGTTTGTTGTTTTGTATCGTCCACCAGGCCCTTACACTCAGTTTTTGGATCAGCTGTCAGACTTCTTATCTGATTTGGTGATAAACACTGACAAGGTTATTATAGTGGGGGATTTTAAAGGGGAAGTCCGGTCAACAAGGAAAAATCAGGGTATCATTAGCTATAACTAAAACTAATACGTTCGTGGTTATTTAATGAACTTATCTTCAATCAATAAGAAAATAAAAACATAAATTGTCGTCTGAATCACTGTGTATGGGGGCTGACATTACTGCCCATATTTGGGCAGTAAGGGGCGTTTGACATCACATCCTGCGACGTAGAAAAGCGGAAGCGGCGACAGCATTTCTCTCCGCTTTCCATGCAAAGTCAATAGGAGCCGTTTTACACAGCTGCGATCATCAATAATTATTTCGGATTTCCAGAGGACTTCACCGCTGACATTCCCAAGAGCTATTGCTGAAGCAACAATGCCCAGGTGCATGGCCATCGGATGTTCCAACACAACTGGTAAAAGTGGAAAAAACATAGCTTATTACAACTTCCCGATTCATGAGCCACCGGGCTCGGCGCTGGATTGCCAACTTGAAGAGAGCGGATTTGCCATCTAACTTCTGGCCAGAGAGAAAACACGTCATATGCAGTGACCATCTCGAAGAAGAATGTTTTGAACATGACATGAGGGCGAGGATTTTCAGTAAGTTATTTTTAAATTTTTAATTTAGAAGTTACCGACCAGAGGGGCGGAGGGATACCACATGGTATCCCTCCGCCCCAGCATGTGCTGGAATGCTTTTATATTTTAATACTTATACAATAATGACCACCTGCCCTATTTGCTAGGGGGCAAATATATAACTTAAGTCACTTCAGCGCGATCTCTCCTCCGCTGTGTGTGTGTGTGTGTGTGTGCGCTCTGCTGCAGCGCCGGCAAAGCCGTGCTCCGCCCAGCATGTGCTGGAATGCTTTTATATTTTATTATTTATACAATAATGACCACCTGCCCTATTTACTAGGGGGCAAATATATAACTTAAGTCACTTCAGCGCGATCTCTCCTCCGCTGTGTGTGTGTGTGCGCGCGCTCCGCTGCAGCGCCGGCAAAGCCGTGCTGCGCGGAGCGCACGCGCGCACACACACACGCGCGTGTATATATATATATACTGTAGGACCCGACTGAGTTTGCAATGGAAATAGGTACGCTGGATTCCGTCAAAAGTCCGGTTTCTGTCAAGAAACTCTTCTAAAACATCCATATCGCTATCAGATGATGATGACTCCATGGAACTCTCATCACTGTCACTAAATACTTCATCACTCTCTGCTTCGTACAGAGCACCAGTCGCCATCTTGGAAAATAGTGCGCCGTGACAAACAGAGCGTTGAAACTTGCTCAACAGCGGGTCCGCCGAGTAACGTCAAAAAATGGGAGGTGACAGTACTATTCTTGACCAAGATGGGTTCCTCCACATAAACATGATTAAATGAGAATTATTCTTAATTAAAAAAACGTATAATTTTTTGCACAGTATGTAGTAGTTTTATATTTAAAGTACTTTCAGCAGTTTGAATTCTGATTTTGACCGGACTTCTCCTTTAACATTCATGTTGACATTGAATGTGATAACCTTAGTGTAGCCTTTAAAACTCTCCTAGATTCAATTGGTTATGCTCAAAATGTGCATAAACCGATGCACTCTTGGCTCCATACTTTAGACCTTGTGCTGACATATGGCATTGATTGTGAAGAATTAACAGTATTTCCTCACAACCCTGTCCTATCTGATCATTTTTTAATAACATTTGAGTTTAATCTAACTGAGTTCTCCACCCCCAAAAGAGGGTTCCGTTATAGTAGATCTCTATCGGACAATGCTGCATCAAACTTTAAAGAGTCTGTCCCCCTTTAAATATCGTCAGTATTGCAGGAATGCCCTGCAGATAGCAGCAATGTTGTTTCTTCCCATTCACAAATAGATGTCTTTGTTAACGGTATGACTTTGTCATGGCGTTCTGCATTGGACAATGTAGCTCCCTTGAAAAAGAAGGTGATTATTCACAGGAAGCTGGCTCCCTGGTTTAATTCAGAGCTGCGTTCCTTGAAGCACAATGTTAGGAAATTGGAGAGAAAATGGCGCTCTACACACCAAGAGGAATCCGACCTAATCTGGAGGGACAGTCTATTGTTGTATAACAAGACCCTTCGCAGAGTTAGAGCAGCATATTTTTCATCATTAATTAAGGAGAACAAAAATAATCCTAGATTTCTCTTCAGTACAGTTGGCACTTACACAGAGTCATAGCTCCGTTGATCCATCCATTCCCTTAGCTCTTAGCAGTAATGATTTTATGGGATTCTTCATAAATAAAATTGATTCCATTAAAAATAAAATAATTGGCATCCTCCCAAACATGATTACCTCGTCCTCAGTAAGTGAGGCAGCGTTGGAGGAATCTTTAGAACCTGCGCTGTGTCTGAACTGTCTAGAAGCAGTAGAGCTTTCTGGGCTATCTAAAATATTAGCTTCATCTAAACCTTCTACCTGTATGTTAGACCCAATCCCAACCAAATTGTTTAAGGAGGGATTCCCTTTGATCAGTGGTCCTATTTTAGACATGATTAATCTATCCTTAGTAAATGGATATGTATCACAGGCTTTTAAAGTAGCTGTTATTAAACCTTTACTTAAGAAACCATCTCTTGATCAAGATGAGTTAGTAAATTACAGACCTATATCTAATCTTCTTTGCTTATCTAAAATTCTCGAGAAAGTAGTTGCTAATCAACTCTGTGAACATTTACAAAGTAATGACCTACTTGAGGAGTTTCAGTCCGGCTTCAGAGCTCATCATAGCACTGAAACGGCTCTGGTGAAGGTCACCAATGATATTCCCATGGCCTCAGATAATGGACTTGTGTCTATACTTGTCCTGCTAGATCTCAGTGCTGCATTTGACACAGTTGATCACAATATTCTCCTACAAAGACTTGAGCATACTGTAGGGATTGAGGGGAAAGCATTAGGCTGGTTTAAATCTTATCTGTCGGACAGATTCCAGTTTGTTCATGTTAATAATAAATCTTCTTCAAGATCTAGGGTCACTTGTGGAGTACCACAGGGTTCAGTCCTTGGACCAATTCTCTTTACTATATATATGCTTCCGATTGGCAAAATTATCAGACAGCATGGGATTAATTTCCACTGATGACACTATATTTATCCATAAATCCTGATGAATCCAATCAATTACTTCGACTGCAGTCATGTCTTGATGACATCAAAAGCTGGATGACTTTAAATTTCCTGCACTTAAATTCTGACAAGACAGAAGTTATAATCTTTGGACCAGAGTCCTCAAAAAATAAACTTCTTAATCAATCACTGAATCTGCATGGCATTAACTTGGCCTCTGGTAGTAAAGTAAAAAATCTTGGTGTTATTTTAGACCAAGACATGTCATTTAAATCCCATATTAAACAGGTTTCCAGAGTTTCCTTTTTTCACCTCAGGAATATCGCCAAAATTAGAAACATTCTGTCCAGGGGTGATGCTGAAAATCTAGTCCATGCATTTGTTACTTCAAGGCTGGACTATTGTAATTCTTTACTATCAGGAAGTCCACAAAATGCAGTTCAAAGTCTTCAGCTGATCCAAAAATGCTGCAGCAAGAGTTCTGATGAAAATAAACAAGAGGGATCATATTTCTCCAATTTTAGCTTCCCTTCACTGGCTTCCTGTTAAATCAAGAATAGAATTTAAGATTCTTCTTCTAACGTATAAAGCCCTTAATAATCAAGCTCCATCATATATCAGAGCTCTGATTACCCCGTATGTTCCTAACAGAGCACTTCGCTCTCAGACTGCAGGTCTGCTGATGGTTCCTAGAGTCTCTAAAAGTAGAATGGAAGGCAGATCCTTTAGCTATCAGGCTCTTCTCCTGTGGAACCAACTCCCAGTTTTGGTCCGTGAGGCAGACACCTCAAATCTAATCTTAAAACTTTCCTTTTTGACAAATCTTATAGTTAGAGTGGCTCATGTTACCCTGAGCTACCTCTATAGTTATGCTGCTATAGGCTTAGGCTACTGGAGGACATCAGGGCCTATTTTTCTCACTCTACTGATTTCTACTGTTCTCCAGTCTACTGTTCTCCAGATTTGCATTGCAATACATTGAAATGACTGTTGTCATGTCAGCTTTTAACTTTTTGTTCTCTCTCTTTTTTCTTCATAGTAGGTACACCTGGTCTGACGTTCTGTTTACTGTGAAATCATCCAGGGAGGACAGATCACCGACTATTACCATCTAATGTAAAACAGATTACTAGATCAATGTGTGCTTTTTGTCTGTCTTGTTGTGTCTCTGCTCTGTCTTCTGTAACCCCCAGTCGGTCGAGGCAGATGACCGTTCATACTGAGCCCGGTTCTGCTAGAGGTTTTTCCTTCCCCCTAACGGGTGTTTTTTCTTTCCACTGTCGCTTCATGCTTGCTCAGTATGAGGGATTGCTGCAAAGCCATGGACAATGCAGACGACTCTCCCTGTAGCTCTACGCTTCTCCAGGAGTGAATGCTGCTTGTCGGGACTTTGAAGCAATCAACTGGTTCCCTTATATAGGAAATGTTTGACCAATCTGTATAATATGATTGATTTGACTTTGTAAAGTGCCTCGAGATAACATGTTTCATGAATTGGCGCTATATAAATAAAATTGAATTGAATTAAAAAGGGGACTGCCATGCCATCTTCTCTGAAACCATGGATTCTCCCACCACAGACTAGTAATCCAGTCTCTACCTCTTGGTACACCACCAAGCGATCTGTAGCGGTAGCTGGAAAGGTCACCCACTCTTGAGCAGCAAGACAGATGTCTCTAAAGGCATCCTGACATTCGTAAGCAGTAATGACCCCACTTGTTGGCACCGCCTCCTACTATGGTGTCTTTATGGACTTGTTTCCAGATATACATTTTCTGGCAGCTCTCCATATGAAAGAAACAGTCTTGACCAGACACATTAGCCTACTGAAGCGCCTTTCATCCACCAAGTTTTTGACAGCTGTCCCAGCAGGAGGTCTCCGCTATGAACTTTGCCCAGAACTTTGATCTTTCTTTGCTTGGGCTCTGGTGAGTGCTGCTGCTGCAAACAACTTCTTTTGCATATTATTGATGCTTTCTTGAGCTGCAGTAGATAGCTCTTTTGCAGACATAATGGGCCACTCACACTCGGGGAGGTGTAGGAACTTTCGTCCTTCTTGCCACTCTGAATTAACATCAAGTTCTTTTAGCCCAGCTCCTCGAGTGATAATGTCGGCTATGACCCACCACAGGTCTTGTAGCCGTGTATTGCTTTGAATTTCTCCTATTCTATTAGTGAAGAAAGTTCGAAATCCATAACTCTCACACTGAATGGCTCCAAGAATTGTTTGACTGTCCAAAAAATGGTACCACTGGCTGATCTTGATCTGGGCATGCTGCTTAAAGTATTTTTTAAGACGACTTGCAAAGACCGCACCACAAAGCTCTGCTTTGACTGGATCTCCTTTCTGGTCTAGAGGTGTCAACTTTGCTTTTAACTCCACTAGTCGAACTGTTATTTGTTTGCAGCAGTTCCACCGTAGGTAGAGAACAGCACCATATGAGTTTTCACTGCCATCTGAAAAGGTAATTGCAATGGGTTTAATAGTGACATCTGGAGGAGTAAGGGCTCTTGGAAATGCAATTTTACTTAGCTGTACGTAGTCCTCAAATAGATCAACCGCATCTCTGTGGAGCTTATCAGATAAGGCAAGGTCCCATGTGTCTTTGACAATGTTACGTTTTGGTTTTGCCTCCTGGAATGCTGATCGGACCAAAACGGCCCCTTTTTGCTTTGCTGGTGTTGTCAGACCGATTGGGTCATATAAACCAGCTACTTGACTCAACAGCTCACGCCGTGTCAATGGGTGTGGTGTTTTTATCCGTACCTCTTCTAGCAGCAAATCTGGGCCAAGTCTAATTTTTTTCTTTCGCTTGGAGAAGTTGATTTTCACCATGACGTGCAACTTGTCTTCATTTGCGATGTAAGCGAGGCCAAATGCCTTATCGTTTTCCTCCTTCAGTTGATTCAGCAGGACAATCATCTGTGGTGATGTCTCTAGTTTCTCTTCCTTATTTAGGCCAGAGAAGACCCATGGCTTCAGCTCAAATCCTCCTGCTTTTAGAATCAACTCTACATTATTTGTGATGACCTTAAGTCTTTTGCGGCAGTTGTGGAATGTTAATATGTCATCAACATAGCTGTGTTCACATAATACTTGACACTCATGTTTCATGTGGCTGAATTGAGGAAGGTTAGCCGTCTCTCTCATGGCGGGTTGCGCTATACAACCTGCTGGTTTGTCACCAATGTTTACCCGTGTAATTGCATACTTTTCCAGCTCCTCAACCTCTGAATGATGCCACAAGAAGCGGTGAAGATGAACCTCTTGCTCCTCAAGCCAGACAGAATTGTACATTTTTCTGATGTCTCCCAGAGCAGCAAAAGAGCCCTGGCGGAACTTGAGGAAGACTGCTCAGATGGAATTGAGAACATCAGGACCTTTCAACAACAGATCATTTAGACTTTGGCCTTTATAGTTTTGACAGCTGTTCCAGACGAGTCTCACAGGGGTTGTGACAGAGTGCGGGTTGGGAGCGACGAGATGGCTTATGTACCAGACAGGTCCTTTCCAGGTATTTAAATCCTCTTCAGTCAGCTTTTGTGCAGCCTGCTGGTCAACCATTTTATGAACTTGAGCACTATAAGCCTTTTTCCACAGTGGATCCTTGGCCAGTTGTCTCTCCGTTCTGAGAAAGGTCACTTCCACTGCTTTTTGTTGTTTGGCAATGTGGAGGGGTCCAAGCCATGGATAGCTTGCATGCCAATGGGGACTGTCGCTGTGGTCATCAGCACCAGCATATGTCAGTCCACTCTTCACCACTTCTAATTCTCTTCAGCCAAAGTCATTTCTTTGCCACCGAGCTGGCAGTTGCCACAGTGGCAGCCTCCACATTTTGGGGTGCAAGCAGCACCAATGCTATCCCACTTCCACCGTTCAAGGAATTCACGAGTGGTAGCCGTGGAGCTTAAATGCTTGATGGTAGATGAGAAGCATACATGCTCTTTATACATCACTGCAGCATTTCTCATTGACCTGGCGAAGTGGGTTCTGGATTGGTGCCTCTTCTAACAGCCCAGGGTGTGTTCCTGCGACTGTCTTTCCCAATGGTCCATCCCATAATACAAGATCTCCAATAGCACGTATCTTCTGTGGAACCAGCCGACCTTCTTTGTGACTTATTAACAGCTGTATCTCTTTTGGTCTCACAAGTTCACTGAGGGGGACGTCTGGGAAGAACTTTTGAAGTGCTTTCTCAGTTACATGTTGATGGATGTCTGCAATGCTGTCCAAACTATAGCAAAGGAGTTGGTGGGACTTGAAGTTTCCCCTTTCTGTTGTGACCTGGATCTTTAGGAGGTACCGTCTTGTGGTAACTTGAACTTTCATTCCTCCCACACCACGGACAACAAGGGTTATGGCTTCGCTCCTCAGGTTTAATTGATCGGCTGCATCATGTGTTATATAGTTGGTTTCTGATGCTAGATCAATTAGAGTCCCAATCGTTTGTCCTGCATTAGCTCTGACCTCTAATAGCATCAGATGTTTTAGCCACAGCATTACAAAACACATGACAACACTTTTCTGCCTGCTCAGGTGGGAGGCCTTTAATGAAATCTTCTTGGGCTTGGGTGTAGCGGCCTGCTGCATCACCTCCCACTGCAGTGTCTTTGCGCCTCTAGATAGAATGCTCTCTGGACACATCAGCTTTTGGACAGAGATAATAATGGTGCTCTGCAGTGCGTTGCTCCTTGCAGTCTGGCCTTCTGCACAGCAATTCAGTTTTACAGTTCTCATACTCATTGTGAATCTCCAGGCCTTTTTTTGCAGGCCCCTTTGGTTTACTGTGCGATTCCCCACTTCCCCTCGAGCCCATTTGGTGTTACCAAGCCAGACAAGAGTTCCCGTCCCTGGATTCACCCCGGTTCCTTCAGCTGCTCTCCGTTCCTGCTCTCCGCTGTGGTGCTGCTCGGGCTTCCCGCCTTTGTTCCACCTCCCAGCTCACCTGTCGCTCAGTCACCTAGACCAACACCACCAAGAGTAAGAGAACTGCCGAGTCCGTTCTTCCACTCCACCTCCACCGGACAGGTTCTCCGTACCTGGCGGTAAGCAGAGCTTCACGCAGCGTAGATTCCCGCACTTGCTCTTGTTAATCTGTCCCTTTCTCTCCTGCAGTGCTTTTGATCCCGACGTCCCGATCATTGTCCCCTCCACAGTTACATTTTTCTTCTTTACATTCTTCTAGCTTGTGATCTTCACCACAATTTTTTGAGTTTCTCCCATGATTTTTTTCTCCAACACAGTTTATTTTAGAGATATTATCCACATTTAAAGCCTTATTATTTTGTTTTTACAAACTACCAATAGGTTTCCATCTCTCAAAATATTTACCATATCAACATCTCCAATTTTATTTATTTCTCTTGAGACCACAATGGGGCTGATGTTATCCTGTTCTTCCTCGTTCTTCAGTTTTAATATTATTTTAAATTCCTACCTCATAACTATCCTTTCTTCTTCTGAACTACTTCAATTCAATTCAATTCAATTTTATTTATATAGCGCCAATTCATGAAACATGTCATCTCAAGGCACTTTACAAAGTCAACTTCAATCATATTATACAGATTGGGTCAGATTATACAGATTGGTCAAACATTTCCTATATAAGGGAACCAGTTGATTGCATCAAAGTCCCGACAAGCAGCATTCACTCCTGGAGAAGCGTAGAGCCACATGGAGAGTCGTCTGCATTGTCTATGGCTTTGCAGCAATCCCTCATACTGAGCAAGCATGAAGCGACAGTGGAAAGAAAAACCACCCATTAACGGGAAGGAAAAACCTCTAGCAGAACCAGGCTCAGTATGAACGGTCATCTGCCTCGACCGACTGGGGGTTACAGAAGACAGAGATGAGACACAACAAGAGAGACAAACAAGCACAGAAGCACACATTGATCCAGTAATCTGTTCTACATTAGATGGTAATAGCCGGTGATCTATCTTCTCTGGATGATGTCACAGTTAACGGAACGTCAGACCAGGTGTACCTACTATGAAGAAAAAAGAGAGAGAACAAAAAAAAAAAAAGAAAAAAGAAATAGTTTACATGGTTTTTACTGCTTTATGCATCGCAAAGAAAACTATCCTCATGAATTGGAAAAGTAAACAAAATCTCAGTATCAATCAGTATAGAGATCTTTTGTTGGATCATATTAATCTAGAGACAGCATCTGCTTCCACATCTGATTGGTCTCTTTGGGCTCCTCTGATCAACACCATGACTTAGTGGAATAGGGGGCGGTGGGTTGCTTCCTGCAGGGCGCAGTGGCTGGATGGAGGGGTTCCTGGGGCCCTGGGGGCACTTGGAGTAGGGCGCCTGGTGGATCCGGCACCGGGGTCTGTTGCCCCCATCTGGGAGGAGTTTGGGAGGCCTACGGGTGGCCCACAGCGGCCGCTTGCGGCGCTCTTTGGGAGCTGCGTGTTGACGGACGTGGGTTACTGACCTGGTAGCTGTGTCTTCCGCTGGGTGGGGCCGGGGTGGGTCTGGGGGTCTGGGGTCCCTGGGGCGCGCCGCCCTCGGGCGCGGGCCCCGGCGGGGCCTCGGGGGTTCCGGTTCCGGGGGGTGTGCCGCTTTTGGTGTGGGCCGGCGCGCGCCCGGGTGTCCGCCCCTGCACGGGGCCTCTGGTGCGCTGGGGGGCCTCGGGGCCCGTTGAGGTGGTAGGGGGGCATGGTCATTAACACCTCTGGGCAGATGCTCTTCTCCTTCATTGGATAGGCACTCTGCCAGTGGGGGGAGGGGGAAAGGAGGGGGAGTAGGGACCTACCCAGCCTGGATGTCTACTGTCGAATGTATGGTGAGTTGTTTGAACGTTAGTGTTGGGGAGGGATTAAATCTACGGGAGGGGGGGGGGGTTGGGGGCGTTGACGTTCTGGTGGGCTTGTGTCCGGCCCCCTGTCCCGGTCCTGGTCCGTGTCGTCTTCCGGTGCGGGTTTCACCTGGGGGTGGGGTTTGGGATGGCTCGTGCGGGCCGGCTGGCCAGTGTCCCCCCCTCTTATTATTTTTATTATTATTATTATTATTATTTATTTATTTATTTATTTATTTATTTATTTAGTTTAAGTAGGCTTGGTGGGTGGGCTGGGGGGGGTTGAGGTGTTGGTCCTGGTGGGTGGTTGGCTGGCGGGCCCTGCGGCCTCTCCCTGTCCCCCGGGCTACGGTGGTGCCGCTGGCGGGGCCCCCTTCTCTGGGTGGGGCTTTCGGGGAGCGGGGGTGCCTATTGGAGTCAGTAGGGGAGCTGGCTCCCTGGGTTGGCTTCCCAGTCATTTGCTCCCCATCCCCGGACTCCTCCCTCTGCCTGCTCCATCACGCCGCCACACATGTAGGTCATGAGGGAGGGGGCGTTACTGGAGGTTGCCACCTTTTGGTGATGTCCCTCTCCCCAATTTTATCATGCATTTTAGACACTTTCACTCCAAACATTTTCACAACGCACATTCATGTAGGCCACGATATGGGGGCGGGTGGGGGGAAGACGTCTGGGGGGGGGGGCTTATGTTGTGTGAGCCTCGCCTCGGGCGGCTCCCTTCACCCCCTCTCGCATTTAGACATTGAGGGTTCTGGGTAGTTGCTTGGAGGGGGGGCGCTGGCACCAGCTTCCTTCCGGAGGGGGGGTGGGCTGTGCCGTGCACCCCCTTCGGTGCTCCCAGTTTAAAACACACCTGAGATCAACATGCAACAACACAACATCTGAGCAGGCGTAGGGAGGATCGGGGGTCTTTTGCACACCCCCGATCTCCGATCGCGGCACGGAGTCTGGGGCCTGGAGGAGGTGCGGGCCACTCGGTCCGGGGTCTTGGCGGGGGGCTGCTGCGGCTAGCCAGCGGCTTACCGGCTCTGGGGCTGACGCCTCTGCTCTCCCCAGGAAGGGATGGGGGGCAGGGGTGGCTAGGGTAAGGTCGGGGTGGGAGGGGGTTTATTAGGTATATAGTGGGTGAGGGGGGGCTCTGGTCGGGGGGCCCGTACGGGTCGTGTCGGCCCCCCCTCTTTGGGGGGCCTGGTCCGGGGGGCGTCTGGTCCGGGGGCGGGGTCGGGGGTCGGGCACAGGCAGTCGTATTGTTGAATTGCGGTGACCCCCCCCCACTTGGGATTTTTGGATGTGAAGGCTATGTGGGAATGTGTGTACAGCGTCTTTTTTTTGGTGTGTCTGTGTGTGGCGAGTGGGGCACAAGGGAGGGATGGTGTGAATGAGTTTTTTTTTTTTTTCCAGGTTCGGGTCCGGTCCGCTCCCTCTCCCAAGATCATCTCAAGTCTCCGATAGGTGCGGAGCCCATCCCCCCACGTCCTGCCCTCCTCCGCTGCGTTGGCAGGCGCCTTGGCCCTCTGGCGCGTTGACGGTCCTCGGGTTTGGGGCGGGTTCCCGGGTGGGCGCCGGCCCATTCACGGCGGTGGGTTCGCGGGGCCTGGCCCCCCGGGGGGCGGCCGGGGCCCCTGCCGCGGGGGCGGGGCGCCCCTGGGGCCTCTGGCCCCCAGGGCCCATGGCCGGGACAACTTCAGCGCGGCCGGCTGCCGGTGGAGCCCACGGGCTCGTCCCCGCGGCTCTTGGGGGCGTCGGCATTGCGGTGGCTGGGGGATTTCCTCGGGGTCGTCTCTCCTCTTTCCTCGGGGGGGGGGGGGGGGGGGGTTGCAGATTTCCTGTGAAGGCCCCTCTCGGGCGCACTGCTTTGGGGGCCCCTTTGGGAGTCCGGGGTTACGGGTCCCCTGACTCCTGCCTCTGTGCTCGGGGAAGGTGGGTCTTCGGTTCTCCACAATCACTATCAAACTATTTCCTTCTGGATAAATTTTCACCTAAACTAGTGCACTCTCACAAACTTCCACAGGTGCTGGGTCCCAGGTATTAAATGTTCACTTATATACAGAAAGGCTATAATTCATTTATTTACTTTCTTTTACTTTCTTTTTTAGGTATCACATTACACATGTCAGCTTAAATAATAATACATATGATTTAGCAATGGTATCAAGGTGTTACACGATTGTATCTGTTGCTGTATGTCTGTTGGTTGTGCTGTTCTTTTTGTGTCTCTTTCCAGGTGATGGAGCAGACAGAGGACGTTTTATCATTCTCTTCCTTTTATCTCTTCTTTCTTTCACCTCTTCTTCCTTTTTTTTTTCTCATCTTCTTGTTTTTCTTTTACTCTCCTACTTTCCCATTGTAGTGTCCATATAATTTGAAATTCTCCCTGCAGGAATCACAATAAAGCTATTTACACGCACAAATCAAGCGGAGCATTATGGCGAAAGCTGTTTGCTCCACTTGTGAAAGTAAAATCTGTCGAGCTCTATTTGGCATTAAGATATCAATTCTTATTGCCACATTGCTAGACAAGACATTGGGAGAAAAAAAAAAAAAAAAAAAGAAAAAAAAGAAAAGAAGAGATGAGCCCCAAGAAACCCCCTGACAGCCACAACGCCAAAGCCCCCAGACAGTGATGCCAGTAACGCGTTACTTAGTAGCGCGTTACTCTATTGTGCCTAATTTTTTAATGAAGATCAAACAAACGTGTTACTTTTTTTACTTTTTGAGTTTGTGTCATCTAAAGATGATAATATCAAGGTTCGTTGTACTCTCTGTGCTGGTGACAAAGTGTTATCCAGCTTCAAAAACACAACGTCAAACTTGAAGAAACATTTGACCTCACAGCACAGCGCAGTCAAACTAACCGAGTTTGACTGCACAGGTGGTTCGAAGTAAAGAGCTGCGACTGCAGGAGGTCCCCTGCCAGCCAAACAACAAAAGCTGGACTTCGGTGCCAAAGCAGTAAGTGGTGGAGAGTTGAAGCAGTTGGTTGGGCAATATGTTGTTGAAGAAATGCTACCCTTAAACACTGTTGAATCGCCCTTGTTTCCTGCTATCATAAACAAGATGCCGAGCTGCCTCACAGAACATTCTTTTGGAGAGAAGTCTAAAAGCGGCGCTGAAAGATGTTGACTTTGTTTCCACTACAGCTGGTATTTGGTCTGCTAACACCAGAAGCTATCTGGGGCTAACGGTCCACTGGATCGGTATATCCACTTTGGAGCGCAACAAGGCTGCGTTAGCATGTCGGAGAATTCGCAGTAGACACATGTATGATGTTATCGGTGCAGAAATCGAAAACATTCAGTCTTCTTATGGATTACTCAAAAAAGTGGCCGATAACGGATCCAACTTTTTTGTAAAGTGCCTTGAGATGACATGTTTCATGATTTGGCGCTATATAAATAAAATTGAATTGAATTGAATTGAACTTTGTTAAAGCGTTTCAAGTTTATCCGCCAGCTGTGGAGTCCGATGATGATGAGGAGACGGGGGAGGAAAAGTCCACTTCCGCAGACGATGCTGTCATTTTCTCAGATGTGTCAGAAATCCTCTTAGCTGAGAATGAAAGTGATGGCCAGCTGTGTCTCCCACCCCACCACAGATGTACGGTGGCCCTGAGGTGCAAAGCACTACAACATTAACGAAAGCACTACAACATTAACAAAAACATTACAACATTAACGAAAGCACTACAACATTAACAAAAACATTACAACATTAACGAAAGCACTAAAACATTAACAAAAGCACTACAACATTAACAAAAGCACTACAACAGTAACAAAAGCACTACAACAGTAACAAAAGCACTACATTAACAAAAGCACTACATTAACAAAAGCACTACAACAGTAACGAAAGCACTACAACATTAACGAAAGCACTATAACATTAACGGAAGCACTACAACATTAACAAAACGGAAGAGGTACGTTCCAGTGGGAGACCTAAGAAATCGCTGATTGGACTACAGCTCGATTTTACTTTTGAATTGGAAGTTATTCTGGCTTTAATCTGTTTTTTTAAAAACATGAATGTTCTCGGTGATCCAAACCGTAAAATGCAGTCTAAAACGCCACTTAGTCTGTTTATAAGTTTCGTTTTTATTAATTCTGCTTTTTTTTTAACTACGTGCGCTGTGTTTCTGTGCCTCAACGCTCTAACTGGTCTGCTCCTCTCCCCTCCCTTCCCTCGGACCCAGGGGCTTTTATCAGCGGCCAGCCTTATCACTATGTCTTTCCACTCCTACCAAAATGTCCCAATTAAAATCAATAGTACAGTCAGTAGCTGTGTTTCATGCTCTTTTCTTTTTAACGACACAGAACCAGTGGGCGTGCTGCCTTGGCTTAAATTCAGGTGCGCAAAATTACGTTACATGTAATTTAGGTGCGCAGTTTTAAGGGTCATTTCAATAAACTTGTAACATCAGGGGTTTCAGCTCAGACCCATTATACCAGGGGTGCTCATTAAGTCGATTGCGATCGACTGGTCGATCGCGGAGGCAGTACTGGTCGATTGCAGAGTGACGTTGAAAATCATGTGGTCCAAACTCCTTACCAGTTGGTGGCGGTAATGCTCACCTAACGTTTTTTGCCAACCGCCAATAAATTTCAAGAAGAAGAAGAAGAAGAAGACGTTGGAAAAAAACAAGCCTGTTAGCGAATTGCCTCGGATTTTAAGACCTTGCTAAGACATATGCTGACCAAAATGAGTGAGAAAGCTGGGCCAAGTAAGAAGGCAAAAACATATCACTTTCATATGGAATGGGAGGTGGACTTTTTTTACATGATGTCATTTTCGAAGTGCGTTTGCCTCATCTGTAATTCTACCATCGCAATACCAAAGAAGGGAAATGTGGAGCGGCATTTTCGGACTATTCATGGAAAATACGACATCGACTTTCCGCCGAAAAGCCAGCTGAGAAAGAGAAAGGTGAAGGAACTAAAATCCCAGTTGTCCGGACAGCAGTCATTTTTCACTCAACAAACTTCAAAAGCCAAAGCCGTCAACGAAGCATCGTTCTGCGTGAGTCACGCCATCGTTAAAAACAGTAAATCCTTCCAAGACGGAGAGATGGTAATAGAAGCATTCGTTGAAGCAGCTGACTCATTGTTCCGAGACTTTAAAAATAAGGCAGAGATATTATCTTCAATCAAAGCTCTGCAGCTGTCAAGACCTACAGTTACACGGCGCTGTGAAGCCATGGCTGAGGATTTAACCCAGCAACTCTGGAAGGACATCGGAGATTGTGAGTGTTTCTCCCTGCAGTTGGACGAATCTACAGATGTGAGTGACACAGCCCAGATTTGCATTTTCATTCGTATGGTGTTTAGTGATCTCACTGCAAAAGAGGAGCTATTGACAGCACTTCCCTTGAAGGAACAGACGTGAGGAGAGGACATTTTTCAGACGTTTAAAAACTTTATTGAGAAAACTCAGCTCCCAGTGTACAAATTGGTGTCTATCACCACAGATGGAGCACCTGCAATGGTTGGACGTGTGAATGGATTTATTGCAAAGTGCAGGCAGGAGGATGCGTTCCCAGACTTCTTGAACTACCATTGCATAATCACCAGCAAGCGTTATGCGCTAAAATGCTGAACATGAAAGATATCATGGATGTGGCAATGAAGATCGCCTGTTCTATTCGAGCCAGATCTCTTCAAAGACGGTTATTCCGTGCACATCTGGAGAAGGCTGACTGCGACCACTCTGAGTTGTTGCTACATACTCATGTGAGATGGCTTAGTCGTGGGAAATTCCTCCAAAGATTTCGAGAACTCTGTCCTGAGATTAAAGAGTTTTTCCGTGTATCTTTACATGCAGAATACGAGCAACTAAATGATGGTCAATGCTGTTGGACTTGGCATTTTAACCTTGAGCTGCAAGGAAAAGACAAAACGGTGATCAATATGATTAGCTCAGTTAACGCTTTCAAACGAAAGATGCAACATTTAGCCTCAAAGCTGCAGCGGCATGATTTGGCAAGATCCCAGAACCTGGCGTCAGAGCTGGAGACGCAAGGGAAGGCCTGTGAGTAACTTGACAGTGCACGCTACACGGAGCAGATGAACAATTGTCTGTCAGAGTTTGACAAACGCTGTCAAGACTTTTCTTTGCTCGAGCCAGTCGCTACATTCATGTGCTATCCTTTTCAGGAAGATGCTGAGGTTGATTCACTTGCATCAAACATTGCAGCACTGTTTCACTTGAACTCTTCTGGAGTGGAAGATGAGATTTTGGCTCTACAAACTGACAATGAGCTGAAGTCGAGAGCTCATGGACAGTTCTGGAACTTACTCACAGAGGAAAAGTGCCCCAACATGAGGAAATGTGCTACCTCCTTGACTGCATTATTTGGCTCCACTTATTTATGTGAGTCAGCCTTTTCATACATGAAGATCATTAAGTCCAAAAACTGTTCCACCATGACAGATGAACATTTGGAAATGTGCTTGAGGCTGGCTGTCAGCAGCTACTGTCCGGACTATGCATCCCTGGCTGATTCAATTCAGTGCAAGTCATCAAAGTAAACTAAATGTAAATAGTTATTATGTGTGTTGTGCAATATTATCTTATTCGGTTATGCAAGGTACATCAACATACATTGTACATACAAATAATCCTTGAAAATAGTTATATGTTTTGCTTTTTTGTTGTGGGTAGGTAGATAATTTTGACTTGGTTGTTTTATAAGTAGCTTGCATGCTGAAGAAGTGTGAGCACCCCTGCATTATACCTTCTCTTCCCTCTAAAGGAGCCCTTTACAGTCCTTATTTATGCATTTTCCCCACTGTTTATCCCTCGCGCGCAGCGCACGAGGGGAAAATCGAGCAGCTGGATCATGCGTAAAGACACAGCGTGAACCCCTGTATGCTTTAAGGGTTGCAGCTGAGGGGAAAATGTTGGACCTTATAGGCTTGATCAAACTCCGCCTCATTCACAAATGAGACCAACATGGCTAGATTAATGAAAAAGTTTTTCATTAATCTAATGAAGCTGCAGAGGCGGGGTGTGGGCGTCATGCGCGTCAGTGCTGGTAGAGGTTTAGAGTCACGGCACCATGAGCGGCGCTGTTTGCTGGCGCTGCGCGATCGAAAGAGAGACTGTCACTCAATTTAATCTTGTAAATAAAACTTTCGGTCCGAATTGAATTTTCCCTCTACAGACGTAAACGACGTGAAGCGAGGAGAGAGATAGAACATTTCTGATTGCCACTCGTTAACTTCTCCCAGATCCGTTACAATTCTCTCGTCTGTTGCCTCAGTTTCCCTGGTTTCAGCCAATTGAGCATATTTGCGAGAATGAATGAAGTAGAGGGCACAAGCAAGATGCGCATATGAAGCACAATGCGTAGAAGAAGATAACTTCATCTTAAAATGAAGCATAGAGGGAAGGGAGGGGAGAGGAGCAGACCAGTTAGAGCATTGAGGCACACAAACACAGCGCACGTAGTTAAAAAAAAGCAGAATTAATAAAAACGAAACTTTTAAACAGACTAAGTGGCGTTTGAGACTGCATCTTACGGTTTGGATCACCGAGAACATTCATGTTTTTAAAAAACACATTAAAGCCAGAATAACTTCCGCTTCAAAAGTAAAAACGAGCTGTAGTCCAATCAGCGATTTCTTAGGTCTCCCACTGGGACGTACCTCTTCCGTTTTGTTAATGTTGTAGTGCTTTCCTTAATGTTGTAGCGCTTCCGTTAATGTTGTAGTGCTTTCATTAATGTAGTAGTGCTTTCCTTAATGTTGTAATGTTTTTGTTACTGTTGTAGTGCTTCCGTTAATGTTATAATGTTTTTGTTAATGTTGTAGTGCTTTTGTTAATGTTGTAATGTTTTTGTTAATGTTGTAGTGCTTTCATTAATGTTGTAATGTTTTTGTTAATGTTGTAGTGCTTTCGTTAATGTTGTAATGTTTTTGTTAATGTTGTAGTGCTTTCGTTAATGTTGTAATTCTTTTGTTAATGTTGTAGTGCTTTCGTTAATGTTGTAGTGCTTTTGTTAATGTTGTGGTGCTTTTGTTACTGTTGTAGTGCTTCCGTTAATGTTATAATGTTTTTGTTAATGTTGTAGTGCTTTCGTTAATGTTGTAATGTTTTTGTTAATGTTGTAGTGCTTCCGTTAATGTTATAATGTTTTTGTTAATGTTGTAGTGCTTTCGTTAATGTTGTAATGTTTTTGTTAATGTTGTAGTGCTTTCGTTAATGTTGTAATGTTTTTGTTAATGTTGTAGTGCTTTCGTTAATGTTGTAATTCTTTTGTTAATGTTGTAGTGCTTTCGTTAATGTTGTAGTGCTTTTGTTAATGTTGTGGTGCTTTTGTTAATGTTGTAGTGCTTTTGTTAATGTTGTAATGTTTTTGTTAATGTTGTAGTGCTTTCGTTAATGTTGTAATTCTTTTGTTAATGTTGTAGTGCTTTCGTTAATGTTGTAGTGCTTTTGTTAATGTTGTAGTGCTTTTGTTAATGTTGTGGTGCTTTTGTTAATGTTGTAGTGCTTTTGTTAATGTTGTAATGTTTTTGTTAATGTTGTAGTGTTTTCGTTAATGTTGTAGTGCTTTGCACCTCAGGGCCACCATACAGATGTGCTTCTCATACCATAAACGTCATCTCCACAAATGATGTGGAGAGATATTTAACAACCAATGCAGAGAGCAAGGCTGTGTACAGGAGCAGCAAAATGCACAGCTCTTTGGATCAAATCAAGTAGATCCACCCTTGCATCAGAAACAGTGGAGGAAGTCAGTAAAAGAAAGCTGCTGGTACCAACATCCACAAGGTGGAATTTATTTTTTGATGCTGTAAATAGAATAATAGAAATCCCCATGAGTGAGCTGAACATGTTGTGCACCAAACTGGGAGTTAAGTGTTTTAAAGACAAAGAGTACCAGTTCCTACATGAACACTGCACTGTCATGAAGCCTATGACTGCAGCATTAGACATTTTGCAAGGTGACTGCCCATATGGGACTTTACTACCCACATTTGAAGTCCTGATGCAGAAGACCCTGGCAGTTAAAGATGCCCTTTCCAGGATGACTGCAGGCCTTCCAGATGCCATAGTAAAGGTTCCATCTTACACTGCTAATGAACATGTAACCAAATATTCAGTGTCATTGCAATTCTTGGATAAAAAGATAAAATTAATACACATCTGAAGAAGTAACCTAAAACAAAATTTGATCCATAATACTGATCCCACAGTACAAGTAATACATAGAAATTTTGGCCTTATAGCCATAAACATGCAGAATCTATTATATTTTTCAGGCTATCCGTATTCGTTTTGCTGGTGTGCTGGATGACAAAGATGCCCTTCTCCCAGCTGCCAGTTGTCAAAAATTTAAACTTGGATGGCTTAGAGATGCAGGTAGGAAGGATCTCGTAAATGAACTTCTAACAGCAGAGTGTCACGCAGCTGCTCCTGCTGCACAGAGTCCTCCAATTGTGGCCACCACATCTGCCAGCCAAGGTGAGATGGACTTTTTCCTCCCCTCCCCCCCACCCCTTTCTGGGGAGAGCAAAGGCGTCAGCCCCAGACCCGGCAAGGCGCCCGCCCCCCACAGCAGCCCCCCGCCAACACGGTGGCCCGCTCCTCCTCCAGGCCCCAGACTCCGTGACGCGATCGGAGACCGGGGGTGTGCAAAAGACCCCGATCCTCCCTACGCCCGCTCAGATGTTGTGTTGTTGCATGTTGTTCTCAAGTGTGTTTAAAAGTGGGAGCGCCGAAGGGGGTGCCCAGCACAGTCCACCCCCCCCACCCCCCCCTCCGGAAGGTAGCTGGTGCCGGTGCACCCCCTCCAAGCAACTGCCCAGAACCCTCAATGTCTAAATGCGAGAGGGGGTGAAGGGAGCCATCCGAGGCGAGGCTCACACAACATAAGCCCCCCCCCCCCCCCCCCCAGATGTCTTCACCCCCACCCCCCCCCATGCCATGGCCTACATTAATGTGCGTTGTGAAAATGTTTGGAGTGAAACATATTCACATATATAAATAAATAAGAGGGGGGACCCTGGCTAGCCAGCCCGCACGAGCCATCCCAAACCCCACCCCCCAGGTGAAACCCGAGCCGGGAGACGGCACGGACCAGGACCGATGTCATGATGGCGCCGCGGACGGCTGCCACGGTGTGTTGGTGCGCTTTTTTTTGCTTTGTTTTCCTATTTAACTCTGGTTTTTGCGATGATACTCGGAGCTCTTTCACCCGAGAAGAGCTCATGAACATCAGGACTACAACACCAGAAGATTTATTCCCTACTATTCTTCTCCCTACGCTGGAAATTCTGGTCAAAGGTGCGCTCACCTTTGCTCACGCAGTGAAACGCCGGAAGAGAGGAAAACGACTCCGCTCACCGCTACCGGGCATAATCCTGTTCAACGTGCGTTCCCTGTCCAACAAACTGCACAAACTGAAACTGATGCTGGGCAAAAACAAGGACTTCTCTTCATCTGCTGTTTTTTGCTTCACGGAGACGTGGCTGTGTGGGTTAATTCCGGACGCCGCGCTGCAGCTGGACGGTTTCCAACTTCACAGAGCCGACCGCGACACACATCTCTCCGGCAAAGCGAAGGGTGGAGGGATCTGCTTTTACAACAGCGGCTGGAGCAATGATGTAGCAGTGATCCAGCAGCACTGTTCTCCTGATCTGGAATCTTTCATCATAAACTGTAAGCCTTTTTATTCACCCCGCGAGTTTGCTTCATTCATTCAGGTCGGTGTTTACATCGCGCCGAACGCAAACGTGCAGGTCGCACAGCGCACGCTCGCAGACCAGATTCTGAATTTGGAGCAGAGTAATCCGGACTCCTTAGTTATTGTCCTTGGTGACTTTAACAAAGGAAACCTCACTCATGATCTTCCTAAATATAAACAGTTTATTAAATGCCCAACCAGAGAGGAGAGCATTCTGGATAACTGCACCACTGTCAGAGACGCTTATCACGCCGTCCCCAGTGCTGCACTGGGCCAGTCTGACCACGTCATGGTTCACCTGATTCCTGCTTACAGGCTGAAACTAAAACTCTGCAAACCTGTAGTGAGGACATCAAAGAAGTGGACCAGTGAGGCTGTGGAGGATCTTCAGGCGTGTTTGGATTCTACTGACTGGGACGTTTTCAGGACTGCTACCGACAGTCTAGATGAGTTCACAGAGGCTGTGACATCATATATCAGCTTCTGTGAGGACTGCTGTGTTCCATCACGAACCAGGGTGAGTTACAATAATGACAAACCCTGGTTCACAGCCAAACTCAGAAGGCTAAGGTTGGACAAAGAAGATGCATTCAGAAGTGGGAACAAATGCAGATTCAGAGATGCAAAATACAAGTTTAGCAGAGCAGTGAAAGACGCTAAACGACTGTACTCTGAGAAGCTGAAAAAATAGTTTTCCGCCAATGACTCTGCTTCTGTCTGGAAAGGTCTAAGGCAGATAACAAACTACAAGCCTAAAACCCCCCTCTCCATGAACGATCGACAGTTAGCTAACGACCTGAACAACTTCTACTGTCGTTTCGACAGACAAAGGGTCAGTCCTGCAATCACCCCCGACGACTCCATCCAACAGATGACATCCACCTCCTCCTCAGTGACAACTCTTTCCATCCATGAGAGAGATGTTAACAAACTCTTCAGAAGACAGAACCCCTGGAAAGCTGCTGGACCAGACTCTGTCTCTCCATCCACCTTGAAGCACTGTGCTGATCAGCTGTCTCCAGTGTTCACAGACATTTTTAACACCTCACTGGCGACATGTCACGTGCCAGCCTGCTTCAAATCCTCCACCATTATCCCTGTTCTCAAGAAGCCAAGGACCACAGGACTTAATGACTTTAGACCCGTCGCTCTGACCTCTGTTGTCATGAAGTCCTTTGAGCGCCTGGTGCTTTCACACCTGAAAGAAATCACTGATCCCCTCCTGGACCCCCTACAGTTTGCCTACACAGTCAACAGATCTGCAGACGACGCTGTCAACCTAGCCCTTCACCACATCCTCCAGCACCTGGGCTCTGCAGGAACCTACGCAGCTCTGGGGGGCCCTATCCTGGGCGCCCCAGGGCTGTGTTCTTTCTCCTCTGCTCTTCTCCCTGTACACCAACCGCTGCACCTCCAGTCACCAGTCTGTCAAGCTCCTGAAGTTCGTGGACGACACCACTCTCATCAGACTTATCTCTGATGGTGACGAGTCCGCTTACAGGTGGGAGGCTGACTATCTGGTGACCTGGTGCAGGGAGAACAACCTGGAGCTCAACGCTGTAAAAACAGTGGAGATGGTTGTGGACTTCAGGAAGAACTCAGCCCCAGCTACCCCCATCACCCTCTGTGACTTCACCGTTGATACTGTGGAGTCTTTCTGCTTCCTGGGAACTATCATCTCCCAGGACCTAAAGTGGGTGCTGAACATCAACTCCCTCACCAAGAAAGCCCAGCAGAGGATGTACTTCCTACGGCAGCTGAAGAAATTCAACCTGCCAAGGAGAATGATGGTGCAGTTCTACTCCTCCATCATTGAGTCCATCCTCACCTCCTCCATCACCATCTGGTACGCTGGTGCCACCGCTAAGGACAAGGGCAGACTACAGCGTGTCATCAGGTCTGCAGAGAAGGTGATTGGCTGCAATCTTCCATCTCTCCAGGATCTGTATGCCTCCAGGACTCTGAGGCGTGCAGGGAAGATTGTGGCTGATCCCTCGCACCCCAGTCACAGACTATTTCAGACACTTCCCTCTGGCAGGAGGCTGCGGTCCATCAGGACCACAACCTCACGCCACAAAAACAGTTTTTTCCCCATCTGCTACCGGTCTTATGAACAAGGCCAAGAGCCGCCCGTGAAACTGGACACTGTCTTTCTCCCCCGTTCAGGACTTACAAGCTTCTGCGTTACATTAACGCACAGTTTACTGTGTATATAGCTTCTGTATATATATCCTTTTTATTTTCTATTTTACTGTATTCTTCTTATGATTTTTTGTCTGCACCATCAACACCAAGTCAAGTTCCTTGTAAGTGCAAACCTACTTGGCGATTAAACTTGATTCTGATTCTGATTCTGAGACAGGGGGCCGGACACAAGCCCACCAAAACGTCCACATCCTCCCCCCCCACCCGTAGATGCAATCCCTCCCCAACACTAACACTCAAACAAGTCACCATACATACGACAATAGACATCCAGGCTGGGTTAGTCCCTTCTCCCCCTCCCTCTCCTCCCCCCACTAGCAGAGTGCCAACCCCCCCAAAAAAAGAGGAAAAGCATCTGCCCTGAGATGTTAATGTCCATGCCCCCCTACCAGCTCAACAGGCCCCGAGGCCCCCCAGCACCAGCACACCAGAGGCCCCGTGCAGGGGCAGACACCCGGGCGCGCACCGGCCCAGACCCCAAGCGGCATACCCCCCGGAACCCGAACCCCCGAGGCCCCGCCAGGGCCCCCGCCCGAGGACCCCAGGCCCCCAGACCCACCCCGGACCCACCCAGCGACAGCACAGCTACCAGGTCAGTAACCCACTTCCGTCACCGCGGAACTCCCCAAGAGCGCCGCAAGCGGCTGCTGTAGGCCGCTGTAGGCCGCCCGTAGGCCTCCCAAGCCCCTCCCAGATGGGGGCAACAGAAACTATTACATTTCTAGGCGTAGGTTTCCTGACAGGATGAAGATGGAAAATGGAAGGTGGTAATTATTCATTCGAATCTGAAAAAACAATTGGCTAAAATCTGTGCACAGACAAAAATGGATTGGGTTGATGCTTTACCATTAGCATTGATGTCAGTCAGAAGTTCTGTAATTCAGAGATGGGGACTGACACCACATGAGTTACACACAGGAAGACCTTTTCCAGGTCCACATACCAGGTTACCATGTCAGCCAATGAATGAAATGTCCCGTCGTGGTTATTACAGTGCTCTCCACAGTATTGTTTCAGCTTTCACCAAACAGGTCCCACCACAGGGTGCCACAGGAAACACAGAGACCAGTGCAGAACCAGAGTGAGAACTCCTGAAAGTCATCAAAAGAAAGTGGTCAGAGCCAAGGTGGGTCGGACCCTATCAGGTGGTGGAACGCACGTCACACGCAGTGAGGCTGAAGGGAAAAGGCAACACCTGGTATCATTGGAGTCAGTGTGCAGCCACTGAGGAACCTCAGCCCTCTTAACATCAGGTACACCAGGATTTACAGGATAACACCACAACGCCGTGAAAGGGAGCCTACCGGTAAATCGTCTACTCAACCAGGGGCATAATAATCCCCGTAGAGAGATTCAGTGAGCTTAAACTCACCCACAAAAACTGAAGAAAGGAGACAGAGCAGAAGAACAAAGAAGAAGAGGCGGAAGCACGGTCAAATTCTGACCAGAAAAGACAGTAGCATCAGTGCTACAAAGGGGACAGAAGAGGCGGAAGAAGTGGTTTTTCCCTGTTGCTACAACAGGGTGTTGTAGCAACTCTCACACCCAGAGGGAAAAAGAAAACCAAAAGAGACTCAGAGAACTAAAAAACTATTATTTTTACCTTTGTATTTTTGCATTTCTTGTTGAAATTTGTGTTTCTCCACAGGTGTTTTTCCACATGGGAACTAAAATAGCATAAAGCATGTGGGCAGGAAGACTTGTAACCAAACCCCCTAAGGGTTGGGTTGCAGGAGGTTTATTATCATCTGTTGTCATTGTTACAAGTATATTGTGGTACTTTTGCGACCTTCCATTCCAAACATGTCCAGCTGATCCACCTAAAAAGACCACAAAACGCGCTATTACAGCAGCATCCAATGACTGGTGCTTAACACAATATGGTGGAGTGGAATTAAATTACACTCTGGGGGCGACAACCACCTTCCAGGTCGACCTATGTGATATTATAAAGTGCGGTAGCAAAAATAATTATGGACAGTGCAGCAGATAATAATAAAAAAAAAGATGAGTTGGCAGACACCACTTCTGCATTTCACTTCAGATTTTCCTGTACACAATTAAAAAACAAAACACACATTAGAAACACATTGGCGGATGCGATTAGGAGAAACTTTAAGATATAACTTGCAATCAAGATTATTATTAAACCCCTAGGATGTTAATTGTTTTAAGTCAGAGCTGTTATTAGTGAACTATAAGAGGGTCAAACGCAGTTTGAGTTTCTGGTCTGAAAACATTTGGGATAAGGCTCCTAATATGAGGGATTTTCTTTTACTTTTTATTTAACGCATCTAATATACATATATAGATATGTTTTGGAGTTTATTAACCCCACAAGGGGTTTGAATAAGATTCAAAGAGGCACCTTTAAGATACAATAAGCTTCGCAAAATACAACATGCATTAGAAGAAATAGGGGACACCGCTAAAAGAAATTCATTTTGCACCAAAATGTAAACTTACGTGATGAAAGCATAGAGCAGCTTAAGAAATTATTCAAATGGCAACATCTGGATTGTACTATTATTGTGGTGACCACAGGCTACATGTATCCCCAACAATACAACGCCTGATGGATCAGTAACGAAAGCATTAGAAGGATTGCGCACGCTCTCAGAAACCATGCACAAGCACTCAGGAATCTCTAATCCGTCCGAGGAGTGGATGACTGGTGTGTTTGGCAAGTGGAAAGGTCTGATTATGTCTTTTTTTATCTCTCTTGCAGTATTTGTAGCAATATTGATTACATGTGGTTGTCTTGCATTCCATGCATTCGCTCATTGACAGTCCGCCTCATAGCCTCCACCATTGAGAAACAAAACCCCAGAGTCATGATGCCTTTGTTAGTCACAGCACCTGAGGAGGAGAACGAGGACACTGGGTTTGAGCTGATGCATGTATAAGATTTAACTAGAAGTATTACTGTTTTTTGGAAAAATATGTGTTTTTCTTTTACTACTTATTGTCGTTACAATCAAGTATTTACCAAATGTGTCATAACAAACCAGCAAATTTAGGGTTTTCTACTGCAATAGTTTTTGGGTGAACTTTTAAAAAAGTTCAAAAGGGGGAAATTGTGGAATGTATTAACTTTAATCCGTTTTTATACACTTTTATGAAGGTTCAATATACTTTTATATGCTTTTATATGCTTCAAGGCCACGCACGATTGGTCAGAGGAATAGAATGTGAATAGATTAGGGTAAGATGCACTGTTGCTGAGCAAGGTAGCAGAAGAGAGAGTCTCAAGGCCAGGTCAGCAATTAGCAGAAGAGAAGGTTTCAATGGAAGAGAAAAACAAATCCATAAATGGTAAAGGTAGCTGTTAGGGAGTAGAAACTGATACTGTGTACGTCATTTGCTTGTGTGTCTGTGAAATCATCCTTTGAAATTAGTAAAACAAGCCAGAACGGGGGGGGGGGGGGGGGGGTCAGAGTCAGAGTCGCGGCCCGCAGATGCGGCGGGCGCACCTCCACGCGAAGGTGAAACTGAATACTGTGTCCTGGCTGAGTTTTTGTTTTAAGTCCTGCACAGCGAATCAACAAACCCGGAGAAGCAAGACGGCTTCAACAGGGCATTGCTGGCAGTTTAAATGAGTAGTTACTTTTATAATTAAGTAATCAGTCTAGGAAGTTAGTTACTTTTCAAAGGAATAATCAGTAATCAGTAATCAGGTTACTTTTCCTAAGTAACTGTGGCAACACTGCCCGCGGAATCCACAGGGACGAGCTTGTGGGCTAGCTTAGCCAGCTAAGGCACAGCAGATCCATTCATGGACCCAGGGACCTGAAGCCCAGGGGCGCCTCGCCCGTCATCAGGCCCCTCGATAGAGCCATGTCCAGTGAGGCACAAGATGCCAGCCAACGGAGGACAGCAGGACAGGGGGGAATGGGCTCCACACTTGAGATATCCCAGGAGGGGGGGCAGTCCTAACCTAATCTGACAAAAAGACAAACAGAAAACCATGTACACAGTCACATTCACAAAACATTTATTAAATTAAGTTTCATCCATCCATCCATCCATCCATCCATCCATCCATCCATCCATCCATCCATCCATCGTCTTCCGCTTATCCGGGGTCGGGTCGCGGGGGTAGCAGCTTCAGTAGGGAGGCCGAGACGTCCCTCTCCCCAGCCACTTGAGCCAACTCCTCCGGGGGAATCCCAAGGCATTCCCAGGCCAGCTGAGAGACATAGTCCCTCCAGCGTGTCCTGGGTCTCCCTCTGGGTCTCCTCCCGGTGGGACGTGCCCGGAACACCTCACCAGGGAGGCGTCCAGGAGGCATCCTTATCAGATGCCTGAGCCACCTCAACTGGCTCCTCTCAACGTGGAGGAGCCAATTGTTGTTTTCAATTCAATTATATTTATATAGTGCCAATTCACAACACATTAAGGCACTTAAAGTCTACATGTACATTTGTGTTGATTTTATATTGAATCAAAGTTAAGAAATTAATATTCATTCATGTACATTTGATATCAAAATATTCAGCTTATCGAAAGCCAAGCCCATAAGAAAAGTTTAGTTTTTCACCAATGAGTTTCTGCTGACAGGTCCACATCATAACATACCATTACAAGTTTTTTGATTTAGTACTGGTGGTAAATACACAATATTGTTGGGAGACGATTGGTGTTATGTCACTCAAAATTATCTGAGATTAGCATATTTCCAAAAATGTGTGAACACAAACAGTCATCGACCAAGACATTCAACAACTTGTCTCTGAGCAGAAGGTGTGGGTGTATGGCGACAAATATTGTTTCTGATAACTGGTTTTGTAAGACATAGGGCAACTCTGGAGATAACAATGCAAGAACAGGCTGTAGTGGCAAGTCATTCACACACTTGACTTTGGTCACTTTGATAAATGAATGCAGTTCAACCTGTCAAATAAATTACCATCTTTTTAGACTGATTCTTCCAATGACTTTGCTTCATTGAAGTTTCAAAACACATCTAAATATTAAATAATGTACTAGCCACACATTGGTAAAATAGTCCATATATTAAATGTATTCGTTTTGCAGATTTATTAGAAATACATTTAAGGTATTTAAATATCAGTGACATTGTGATGTGTGCAGATCATAGCACTGTGCATTTCAAATGTATTAGTTGTTTCTCTCTTTTTTGAGTTCTCGTATTTAGGGGAGTTGGCTGCTTTGCCGTTTGAACAAAGAGGCGTGGCCAATGGTGAAGACCTTTCGGAGCACATTGCTAGCTCAGCAGGGATCAACCATTGACTTACCCTTAAGAGGCTGTTGTGGGTTTTTAGCCTTTAATCAGTATTGATAATTTGTTTCTGTTCTTCCTGTAACATTTAAATGTTTTTTGCCACATCAGTGTATAAGGAACACTTCTGTGACTTTATCAGTTTAAGTTAAGTTGTGTTTCCTTTGTTGGCTACCTTGAAGTTGTTTGAGTAGTTCTATTTGTTTGACCTTTTTTATGGGCCTGTTATTCAATATTATACTTTATTTGTTGAACTCTTTTGGGTGGAATAAAGAACCCACACCAAAGACTTTCTCTGTGTCCTATGCTTTTACTGCTTGGTCCATCACAACTGGTTAGAGAACAGACACAGAAACCATAGAGTTCCACTTTTACAGAATTTTACATTAAATTAATAAGGAAACATCAACAAATATCCATGAATATCTATCTTAATGTTAGAGTAATAATGAGCCAATGTTATAGTCAGATTGCATATTATAGTTTGTGAAAATCCATATATATAAAAAAAATACATTAATTGTTTTTTCAGTTTGGTTTTCAAGCATGTCTTCACCTGGAGTTGAAAGGCTGCATCTTGGCATTCCACTCTGTACGGTACAACAAAAACCAATAGGTGTTAAGTTCTTGTGTAGCATTTCTAAGGACTTAATTTAACTGCATAAGATTCAAGCAAATGTTTCACGTAAAATTCATTGTTTTCTGGGAAAGACATACCTCTGCCATTTTCCATCTCCCAACATGTAAGATAAGATAAGATAAGATAAGATAGTCTTTATTGATCTCACAATGGAGAAATTCACTCGTCACATCGGCTCATACAAGAAGGTGCAGAGTAGGGAAGGTGCATTCAGTTATATACAGTGAATCTTCATATCTACAATGGATCAAAAGAATACCAAAAACAAAAAATACAAAAAAGGAAATAGGAATGTAAATGTCTCATTTACATTCTTAGTGGTCTGTATATATATATATATATAAACATATCTATATACTTAAATATATACATATATCTATGCGCCTACTTACATACGCACCTACGCGTATGTAAGTGCATATACATTGTATACATTTGTACATACATACATACATGTGTACTGACTTATGTTCAAGTGTTGATAGCAGCAGAAGTCACTACATCAGGATTATTGCACGGGTTGTAGGACAGTGTATTAAATAGATTATTGCACCTTAGTTATTGCACATTAAATATTACAGTTATGGTCACAGTTGCAGTTACAGTGCAGCATTGTAAAATCTGATGGCAGCAGGAATAAATGACCTGCGGTAGCGCTACTTTTTACAGACAGGATGTCTAAGTCTTGCACTGAAGGAGCTGCTCAGCTCCTCTACAGTCTGGTGCAGGGGGTGGAAGGTGTTGTCCATGATGGATGTGAACTTGGACAACACCCTCCTCTCAGCTACTTCCTCCACAGAGTCCAGAGTGCAGCCTAGGACAGAAGTGGCCTTCCTCACCAGCTTGTTCAGCCTCTTTCTGTCCCGCTCTGCACTGCCAGGAGCCCAGCAGACGACAGCGTAGAGGAGGGCTGAGGCCACCACAGAGTCATAGAAGGTCTTTAGCAGAGGCCTGCCCACTCCAAAGGACCTCAGCCTCCTGAGGAGGTGGAGCCGGCTCTGGCCCTTCTTATACAGGGCGTCGGTGTTATGTGTCCAGTCCAGCTTATTGTTGACGTGAACACCCAGGTATTTGAAACTCTCCACAGTTTCTATGTCCTGCCCCTGGATGTTCACAGGTGAGTGAGGTGGGGGTCTTCTCCTGAAGTCGATCACCATCTCCTTGGTCTTACTGGTGTTTAAGCACAGATCGTTCTTCTCACACCAGTCCACAAAGTCCATGATGACCGACCGGTACTCCAGCTCGTTCCCCTCAGACACACAGCCCACAATGGCCGAGTCGTCAGAGAACTTCTGAAGGTGGCAGCTGTCCGTGTTGTAGGTGAAGTCCGAGGTGTAGAGGGTGAAGAGAAACGGAGATAGAACGGTGCCCTGGGGGGCCCCGGTGCTGCAGAGTGCCACCTCTGACTGACAGCCGTGCAGCCGCACGTACTGAGGGCGGTCAGTGAGGTAGTCCATGGTCCAGTCAGCTAGATGTTTGTCCACCCCAGCGTCTTCCAGCTTCCCCCTCAGCAGCACCGGTCTGATGGTGTTGAAAGCGCTGGAGAAGTCAAAGAACATGACTCTCACAGCGCTCCCGGTGGTCTCCAGGTGGGTGAGCGCCCGCTGCAGCAGGTAGATGATGGCGTCCTCTACTCCGATGTTGAGTAGACCAAACAGTCCCCAGCGGTTTGGACCCAATCAGGACCGGCCCGAGGCACAAGCGAACTAAGCGGCCGCTTGGGGCCCCCAGACCATCAGGGGGTCCCCTGATGATCTGGGCTGGGGGCCCCCTACTGGATTTTTTTTTTTTGGTGAGCAATCAATTAACTTAAACAAGTATTACCATTCAATATCCCCAACTCACAGACAGCAAAAAGTCTGTGGAACAAATATATTTGTGCATCAGTTAAGCACTTTGCTGTGGCGGAGAATAGTTTATAACGGCCACACAGTAAGGACTCAGTCATGGTTTCCACAAACTGTAAAAGACTGCCTGATTTTAATGATGTAATGGGTGTAAAATATTGAATAAAATGTTTTTCTGCATGACTGGCTTTATTTTCACTCTTATATTTACCTTTATGGTGCAAATTTTCAAGTGGATTGCCGATAATTTCTCCAAGTACATTTTGGGTAAAACTCATCATCACCGAACGTCCACCAACAGGATCTTCTGTCACTTGGCAACTGTTTGTAAAATACGTGGAGCATTTTAACTACTAAGTTAACATGAGCGCTTCATATAAGCATAAAAGTGGAGCGGCAAAGTGAAAAGAAAATGAAAAAAGAGAGCAAGGAAAAGGCAAGTTGCAAAAACTGTCCAGGAGATGAAGTTGACTTAATTGTTGGCAGCGATTCAGCCCCACCTGAACACAGCCAGGGAGGCGAGTTAATCACACGTAGCCCAACTAATAATCACTATTTATAATGTGTGAGTTCGTTGTAGACGAAGCCCGGGCGCTTAGCTTATATCTCCTTTTCTCTCTCTCGGCGGTGACCAGCAGCCATGCACCCCCCCCCCCCCACCCCCCCAACATGCGCTGTACACTGAAAATGAAGCAGCTGCAGGTCTCAGCGACAGGTGACAGGCGCGGGATGATGAAAATGCTCATCTGGAATATTTCCCGACTGATCGAGCCCCGGAGCAGTTCTATGACAGTAGAGAGCCTGAACAACTTTTCTGGTCACAGTAAAACGATGTCCGCTCCCGGTGAGTTAATCACGGCAAGGAGTAGAACTTTCACAATAAAACGCCTCTGTCTCAATCGCTGGTCATCTCCACATGATGCGCTTTCAGCGTTGAGGCACAGATATGGTGAGATCAGTGGCGGCTGGTGAAAAAAAATCTTGGTGGGGCAGGCCAATAGATTTCCCTGCCTAACCCAGTACATGCATTTAAATTAAAAGTCGGAAAATTACTACTATTCCACAATAAGCATTTAATTAATAAAAAAAACAAAACATTGTTCACAAAGGATTATTTTGGTGTTTTTGTCTTATTAATCCTTTTCACAGACTCATGCCAGACGGTTTGCATACATTGTAAATGTACACTACCGTTCAAAAGTTTGGGGTCACATTGAAATGTCCTTATTTTTGAAGGAAAAGCACTGTACTTTTCAATGAAGATATCTTTAAACTAGTCTTAACTTTAAAGAAATACACTCTATACATTGCTAATGTGGTAAATGACTATTCTAGGTGGAAATGTCTGGTTTTTGGTGCAATATCTCAGAATCAGAATCAAGTTTAATCGCCAAGTAGGTTTGCACTTACAAGGAATTTGACTTGGTGTTGATGGTGCAGACAAAGAATAAAAATAAAAATACAGTAAAATAAAAAGTAAAAAAGGATATATATACAGAAGCTATATACACAGTAAACTGTGCGTTAATGTAACGCAGAAGCTTGTAAGTCCTGAACGGGGGAGAGAGTGTCCATTCTCACGGGCGGCTCTTGGCCTTGTTCATAAGGCCGGTAGCAGATGGGAAAAAACTGTTTTTGTGGCGTGAGGTTGTGGTCCTGATGGACCGCAGCCTCCTGCCAGAGGGAAGTGTCTGAAATAGTTTGTGACTGGGGTGCGAGGGATCAGCCACAATCTTCCCTGCACGCCTCAGAGTCCTGGAGGCGCACAGATCCTGGAGAGATGGAAGATTGCAGCCAATCACCTTCTCTGTAGACCTGATGACACGCTGCAGTCTGCCCTTGTCCTTACCGGTGGCACCAGCGTACCAGATGGTGATGGAGGAGGTGAGGAGGGACTCAATGATGGAGGAGTAGAACTGCACCATCATTGTCCTTGGCAGGTTGAATTTCTTCAGCTGCCGCAGGAAGTACATCCTCTGCTGGGCTTTCTTGGTGAGGGAGTTGATGTTCAGCTCCCACTTTAGGTCCTGGGAGATGATAGTTCCCAGGAAGCGGAAAGACTCCACAGTGTCTATGGCGGAGTCAAAGAGGGTGATGGGGGTAGCTGGGGCTGAGCTCTTCCTGAAGTCCACAACCATCTCCACTGTTTTTACAGCGTAGAGCTCCAGGTTGTTGTCCCTGCACCAGGTCACCAGATGGTCAGCCTCCCACCTGTAGGCGGACTCGTCACCATCAGAGATAAGTCCAATGAGAGTGGTGTCGTCCGCGAACTTCAGGAGCTTGACAGACTGATGACTGGAGGTGCAGCTGTTGGTGTACAGGGAGAAGAGCAGAGGAGAAAGAAAACAGCCTGGGGGGAACCAGTGCTGATGAGCTGTGAGTCAGAGTCATGTTTTCCCAGCTTCACGTGCTGCTTCCTGTCAGACAGGAAGTCTGTGATCCACCTGCAGGTGGAGTCGGGCACATTCAGCTGGGAGAGCTTCTCCTGAAGCAGAGCTGGGATGATTGTGTTGAAGGCAGAGCTGAAATCCACAAACAGGATCCTGGCGTAGTTTCCTGCAGAGTCCAGGTGCTGGAGGATGTGGTGGAGGGCCAGGTTGACAGCGTCGTCTGCAGATCTGTTGGCTCTGTAGGCAAACTGTAGGGGGTCCAGGAGGGGATCAGTGATGTCTTTAAGGTGTGAAAGCACAAGGCGCTCAAAGGACTTCATAACCACAGAGGTCAGAGCGACGGGTCTAAAGTCATTAAGTCCTGTGGTCCTTGGCTTCTTGGGAAGAGGGATGATGATGGAGGATTTGAAGCAGGCTGGCACGTGACATGTCGCCAGTGAGGTGTTAAAAATGTCTGTGAACACTGGAGACAGCTGATCAGCACAATGCTTCAAGGTGGATGGAGAGACAGAGTCTGGTCCAGCAGCTTTCCTGGGGTTCTGTCTTCTGAAGAGTTTGTTGACATCTCTCTCATGTATGGAAAGAGTTGTCACTGAGAAGGAGGTGGAGTTGATCTGTTGGGTGGAGTCGTCGGGGGTGATTGCAGGACTGTCCCTTTGTATGTCGAAACAACAGTAGAAATTGTTCAGGTCGTTTGCTAACTGTCGATCGTTCATGGAGAGGGGGGTTTTAGGCTTGTAGTTTGTTATCTGCCTGAGACCTTTCCAGACAGAAGCAGAGTCGTTGGCTGAAAACTGGTTTTGCAGCTTCTCAGAGTACAGTCGTTTAGCCTCTTTCACCGCCTTGCTAAACTTGTATTTTGCATCTCTGAATCTGCATTTGTCCCCACTTCTGAAGGCATCTTCTTTGTCCAACCTTAGCCTTCTGAGTTTTGCTGTGAACCAGGGTTTGTCATTATTGTAACTCACCCTGGTTCGTGATGGAACACAGCAGTCCTTACAGAAGCTGTTATATGATGTCACAGCCTCTGTGAACTCATCTAGACTGTCGGTAGCAGTCCGGAAAACGTCCCAGTCAGTAGAACCCAAACACGCCTGAAGATCTTCTACAGCCTCACTGGTCCACTTCTTTGATGTTTTCACTACAGGTTTGCAGAGTTTTAGTTTCTGCCTGTAAGCAGGAATCAGGTGAACCATGACGTAGTCAGACTGGCCCAGTGCAGCACGGGGGACGGCGTGATAAGCATCTCTGACTGTGGTGTAACAGTGATCCAGAATGCTCTCCTCTCTGGTCGGACATTTATTAAACTGTTTATATTTAGGAAGTTCGTGAGTGAGGTTTCCTTTGTTAAAGTCACCAAGAACAATAACTAAGGAGTCCGGATTTCTCTGCTCCACATTCAGAATCTGGTCTGCGAGCGTGCGCTGTGCGACCTGCACGTTTGCATTCGGCGCGATGTAAACACCGACCTGAATGAATGAAGCAAACTCGCGGGGTGAATAAAACGGCTTACAGTTTATGATGAGGGATTCCAGGTCAGGAGAACAGTGCTTTTGGATCACTGCTACATCGTTGGTCCAGCCGTTGTTGGTGTAAAAACAGATTCCTCCACCCTTCTGTCATGAATCAGAAACAGAGGACCCTGAATTCAGCCAGACAAGCAAAGGTTGTAATAAAAAGGTGATTTATTAACAGAGCAAAAACAGGCAGAAAACCAAAAAGGGCTCCAAGACAAAAAGCTAGGAGGCAGTGACCAAAAAACTCAAACAGTCCACAGCCAACAACCTAAAATAAACTGGTCAGGAGTCAGGCTGGTCTAATAACAAAAAGAGCAGAACAGGTCAAATAATCCAGGCAAAAAACAGAATCAGGTTGGAGGCAAAAACTAACAGAATCAGGCTGGATTACAGGCAGACAGGCAAAACAGAAAACTGGCAGGATCAGACTTACCCCAGGCAGGAAAAAACACTGTCACGATTCGGTTCTTGTAGATGTTGTTATTTTGGTTATGTTGGCTTTCCTGCCTTAGGGTTTATTTCTGTTTCTTGTTTTGTATTGTGTTGGATTCATGTTTAGCCTGTTTACTGTTTTAGTTATCTGGTTTCCTTTATTAGTTTTTATGATGGCTTGTGTTCTGTTCAGTCTTAGCTTTGTTTTCTATCTTGGGTTTGGTCTTTATGGTTATTTTGGCTCTGTAGTTGTCCATCTTAGTTTCTGGCCCATCAGCCTCTCAGTCACTACTCTGTCACTTCCCTTCCCCTGATTAGCTCCACCCATTCCAGTAATTAGTTTCACTCCATTCACCTGATCACTCCCTTACTTATACCTGCCTCTGCCCCCTGCAATCTGCCACATCATTGTTTGTTTCTGCCATGTCCATGGGTGAGTTTTGCCAGCATTCCCTGTACTGTGTTTTTCCTCCCTTATCTGTTTGCCTGCTTTTTTTGCCTTGGACTGTTTTTTACCACAAGCTTTGTTTTTGTCCTGCCCTTCATTTTTGCCTGCCTGTCTTGGTTTCTGCTCACATCTGTTTTTGGAAAAATAAACCTTCTTTAACCTAACCTCTGCTTGTCTGGTTGAATACTGGGTCCATCCGTCTCTGGTTCATGACAAACACACAATGATTGGGCAGAGTGCAAGGGACAGAGGCAGGTATAAGTAGGGGAGTGAGCAGGTGAACAGAATGAGACTAATTACCAGACTAAGTGGAGCTGATCAGGGAAGTGGCTGGAGGTGGAACTGAACTGACTGAATAACTGGCATGTGAAAACAGGTTAAACTAAAACAGTTCAAGAACCAATCTAGAACACAAAATAAATGACAAGACCCAACCTAAGATGGAACCAAGACTGAAACAGGACACAAGCTAAAATAGAAAACAAGAACCCAAAAACCAGAAACTAAACTAAGGCAGGAACTCAAACTATGACACCTTCGCCTTGCCGGAGAGATGTGTCGCGGTCGGCTCTGTGAAGTTGGAAGCCGTCCAACTGCAGCGCGGCGTCCGGGATTTCTTCACACAGCCACGACTCAGTGAAGCAAAAAACAGCAGATGAAGAGAAGTCCTTGTTTATGCCCAGCATCAGTTTCAGTTCGTGCAGTTTGTTTGGCAGGGAACGCACGTTGGACAGGATTATGCCCGGTAGCGGTGAGCGGAGTCCGCGCTGGCGGTGATGCACCAGCGCACCAGTGCGCTTCCCTCTCCTCCGGCGTTTCACTGCGTGAGCAAAGGTGAGCACACCTTTGACCAGAATGTCCAGAATTTCCAGCGTAGGGAGAAGAAAAGTAGGGAATAAATCCTCTGGTGTTGTAGTCCTGATGTTCATGAGCTCTTCTCGGGTGAAAGAGCTCCGAGTATCATCGCAAAAGCCAGAGTTAAATAGGAAAACAAAGCAAAAAAAAGCCTACCAACACACCGTGGCAGCCGTCCGCGACGCCATCATTAAACCTCTACATAGGTATATAGAGGCCCATTTCCAGCAACTATCACTCCAGTGTTCTAATGGTACAATGTGTTTGCTCATTGGCTCAGAAGGCTAATTGATGATTAGAAAACCCTTGTGCAATCATGTTCACACATCTGAAAACAGTTTAGCTCGTTACAGAAGCTACAAAACTGACCTTCCTTTGAGCAGATTGAGTGTCTGGAGCATCACATTTCTGGGGTCAATTAAACGCTCAAAATGGCCAGAAAAAGAGAACTTTCATCTGAAACTCGACAGTCTATTCTTGTTCTTAGAAATGAAGGCTATTCCATGCGAGAAATTGCTAAGAAATTGAAGATTTCCTACAACGGTGTGTACTACTCCCTTCAGAGGACAGCACAAACAGGCTCTAACTAGAGTAGAAAAAGAAGTGGGAGGCCGCGTTGCACAACTGAGCAAGAAGATAAGTACATTAGAGTCTCTAGTTTGACAAACAGATGCCTCACAGGTCCCCTACTGGCATCTTCATTAAATAGTACCTGCAAAACACCAGTGTCAACATCTACAGTGAAGAGGCGGCTGCGGGATTCTGGGCTTCACGGCAGAGTGGCAAAGAAAAAGCCATATCTGAGACTGGCCAATAAAAGAAAAAGATTAAGATGGGCAAAAGAACACAGACATTGGACAGAGGAAGACTAGAAAAAAGTGTTGTGGACGGATGAATCCAAGTTTGAGGTGTTTGGATCACAAAGAAGAACGCTTGTGAGACGCAGAACAAATGAAAAGATGCTGGAAGAATGCCTGACGCCATCTGTTAAGCATGGTGGAGGTAATGTGATGGTTTGGGGTTGCTTTGGTGCTGGTAAGGTGGGAGATTTGTACTGGGTAAAAGGGATTTTGAATAAGGAAGGCTATCACTCCATTTTGCCATGCCATACCCAGTGGACAGCGCTTGCTTGAAGAGCCAATTTCATCCTACAACAGGACAATGACCCTAAACACACCTCCAAATTGTGCAAGAACTATTTAGAGCAGAAGCAGGCAGCTGGTATTCTATCGGTAATGGAGTGGCCAGCGCAGTCACCAGATCTGAACTCCATTGAGCTGTGGTGGGAGCAGCTTGACCGTATGGTACGCAAGAAGTGCCCATCCAACCAATCCAACTTGTGGGAGCTGCTTCTGGAAGCGTGGGGTGCAATTTCTCCAGATTACCTCAACAAATTAACAGCTAGAATGCCAAAGGTCTGCAATGCTGTAATTGCTGCAAATGGAGGATTCTTTGACGAAAGCAAAGTTTGATGTAAAAAAAAAATCTTATTTCAAATACAAATCATTATTTCTAACCTTGTCAATGTCTTGACTCTATTTTCTATTCATTTCACAACGTATGGTGATGAATAAGTGTGACTTTTCATGGAAAACACAAAATTGTTTGGGTGACCCCAAACTTTTGAACGGTAGTGTACGTATATTATTACGAAACAAACGTTTACGTCTTGACTTAAATATATATCCTATATATTTAAGTAGAACAATGACTAGTGCAAAATGAAGTTGTATTTACCGGAGATGAAGTGTAGACTGCAAATTCTGTCGTGGTATGATGGCTCCCACAGTCGATTGGGATTGTCTGCCTGCATCCTTTTCATTGAAATTATCCATTTCTTTCTTCTGTCTTCGTCCTTCGGTAAACGAAAGAAACGTACATCCGACGATTTGGTTATTTCGCTACACTTGTAGGGCTCCTTGAGCGGCAGCCCCAAAAGTGTACAAGAAGAGAAATGATACGTTCTGTTGGTGGAAATGCACTGTTAAATGAGAGTCAATTGATAGAGTCAATTAGTAGAAGTGTTTTAATAATTCTTATTACTGTCAGGATGCAGCTTGTAGGCTGCATGCTGAGTCTCTCTCCCTCTCTCTCTTTCCTGCGCAGCCTGATTGGTTCCACCTGTCAGGCTGCAATCAACCTCCAACTGCTCCCACCTGGTTCCACCCTTATTTAAGACTCACCTCATTCTGCTCTCGTTGCCGGTCCGTAGTGTCTACTCCTGCTCAGTCTCTGCCAGTATCCTGTGTCAGCTCAGTTTTTGTTGCAGTCAGCCTGAAGTCGTTGCTTCAACATGGTTTTTGTTCAGTCATTTCTCTAAGGCTCTGCTCAGCTCTGCTTCATCGGACGTTCTCAAGTTCCTGAGCTGTTTCCACGTTCTCAAGTTCCTGCTGCAGTTCCACGTTCTCAAGTTCTGCAGCTGTTTCCACGTTCTCCAGTTCCTGAGCTGTTTCCACGTTCTCCAGTTCCTGCTGCAGTTCCACGTTCTCTAGTTCCTGAGCTGTTTCCATGTTCTCAAGTTCCTGAGCTGTTTCCACGTTCTCAAGTTCCTGCTGCAGTTCCACGTTCTCAAGTTCTGCAGCTGTTTCCACGTTCTCAAGTTCCTGAGCTGTTTCCACGTTCTCAAGTTCCTGCTGCAGTTCCACGTTCTCAAGTTCCTGCATTTGTTTCCACATTCTCAAGTTCCTGAGCTGTTTCCACGTTCTCAAGTTCCCGCTGCAGTTCCATGTTCTCAAGTTCTGCAGCTGCTCGACGGTCAAGTCCGCAACTGCTCCACGCTCTCAAGTTCTGCAACTGTTTCCACGTTCTCAAGTTCCCGCTGCAGTTCCACGTTCTCAAGTTCTGCAGCTGTTTCCACGGTCTCAAGTTCTCCGCTCCAGAGTTCCTCCCGGTCAGTCTCTCTGCGATCCTCCTGCCGGCCAACTTCTGCACCCTTCATCTCCGTCCATAAAAGACTCTGGTTCCTCTCGTCATTCACCTTCCATCCTGTTCAATAAAACTCACTTTAAGAACTAGCTCTGTGTGTGCGTGCTGTGTCCGGGTTCATCCAAAGACAAATCATGACAATTACATGTAGCCACGTACTATTAAGTAAAAACTGACATTAATAATACTTTTAAAATCTATATATATTTTGACTTTTCCCCTCCACATCTAGGGAGGGCAGCACCCGAGCGCCCCCTATGGGCCAGCCGCCACTGGGTGAGATTATAAAAGCTTTCATCCAAATATCCCTGACCAGTGACAAAAAAGAGGAGCGTAGTGAAGCAAGTGGCAAAAGTAAATTTTCTTTCATTTTTTTGGTCAACATGCAAACCAAGATTCTTGAGTGCATAAACGTTGCTTCACAGCTCCTGCAAGCTACAGATGTGGATATTCTGAAAGCATCGACTCTTCTGCACAACGCCATCAGCGTTTTAATAGTTAAACGCAGTTTGAAGCAACCAGGGCCAGAAGAGTTAAACGTCACTTTGATGAACTTTCTGAAGACATTACCCCCATATGGGACCGTCTTGTTGCAGAGAAACAAGCTCAGGGCTCCCATTGATTTAGCGTTATGGTGAGTTAAATTTCATGTACTTTATATTCTTTTTTGGAGTATCTGTATCTTTCTCTGACGGCGTGTTTAAACGTTACCATAGTAACCAGAGTCAGAGCGTTTGGATGCTGACAGAGGGGGTGAGGGAGAGGAGCGGAGGAGACAACTTTATTTCAACTGTTTAAAAACAACATTGATGTAGTGTTTCATAATTATAGTAAAAACATTTTTAATATATATATATATATATATATATATATATATATGTATATTAAGATAATAGTGAAAGAAATGTGAAATTGCAGGTTCCCCTTCTTTATGTATTTTTCCACGTGCATTTTCATTTACGGGCAGAGATGATGTCAAACTCTGATGTTAAACAAATGCCGGCACAATTTTACGAGGAAGCTGCTAATACACTATATATGTATATGTATATATATATATATATACATATACATATATATATATATATATATATATATATATATATACATATGTATATGTATATGTATATATATATATATATATATATATATACCCCCTCACCCCGTTCAGTGGTAATATTGGCAAGCGATGACCGGTCCGCAGTGATAAAAAGGTTGGGGACCACTGATATAAATGAATGAATGAATGAATGATAATGAAATTTAATATGTTTTGTGATTCAGTTTGTATTCAGAGAATTTAATAAAAGAGTGAAGTATTCTAAGTATTGTTTACTTATTTTGGGGGTGGTTTTAGCCAGAAAAGGATATTTTTGTTAATGCAAATCTTCAAATAATTATTGGAATGTGTTTAAGGAATTTTCAGTTTGTATTATTTGTAAATGTAACGTTGTGTTTTCTCTTTGACTTGTAGATATTTTGACTACGTTATGCACAAACAGTAAGTAATAATTTTACAGACAAGTAAGAACATGTACAGAAAAAAAATCACAACCCACTGTCCCCAACATATGGCGCTTAATTTAAAACGTAGTAACCCCTGGTCCAATAATGAAATGGTCTCACCTAGAGCTCAAAGAGGAGGAGGAGGGGGTCGGGGTGGGATCGGTGGGAGGTGTCCTACAAACAGTATACGTGGATTCAACATTGATTAGAATATGGCATTTCAATCATTAGAATTCAACCACAAAACAAGATTGATTCAATGACATCTTTTCAACAGGGTTTAATTCGCTAGAATTTGATGATTCTTTGATGGTTTATCCACTATTAGTAATCGACCTTAACCAAAAACCAACCTTTGTGACCTTAAGTAAACATTGAATTAACAGATTCTGATATCTGGGAACATTTTCATGTATTAGAATGGCCCAGTCAATGTCCAGACCTAAACCTAATTGAGAATCTGTGGCAAGATCTGAAAACTGCTGTTCACAAATGCTCTTTGTCTAATCTGACTGAGATTGAGCTGTATTGCAAAGAAGAATGGGTAAGAAATTCAGTCACTAGATCTGCAAAACTGGTAGAGACATACCCTGAATATTTTAGCAAAATCCCAAAAAGGTTAAAATGCACAATGCCCATCTTTCTAGGCCATACGCCTTCATCCTCCTTCCACGTTCCTTTGGGATTAAAAATATTTTTTTGGATGAATTGAATAATTACTGTAACCAGAATTGTGTTGCCATATATTACTATTATTATTAGTTATGTGGTCTTTCGTATTCTATTTTGTGTGGTTCCTGCCTGAGACAGGAGGTTTTTAGGTTCCCTGCCTGAATGTTTGATCGATGTTATTATTATTAATACGTTTATTTGATGGGGATAGAACATAAAAAAAATATTGTTACAATTGTTACATTGTTACAATTTGATGTGCAACCGATGCCGTGTTCATTGGTCATCTAGCTAGCTGATTTGCAGACCAAGTCCCTAAGACAAAACAAATACAAACAGTAAGATACAAATATGAAAAAACATACAGAACATGTAATACAGACTATATACAAAAGTTGCTCTAAAGTTCACAGGTTTGCGTAGATTTCAGTCATTGTTTTACTTTTCTGTTCAACTGTTTTAGGTCTGTGAGGGTTTTTAATAGGGCAGGTATGGTGTTCCAGATCTGAGGCCCTTTTACTGTGAATGAGCTCTGTGCAAATGTGGCTCTACATGTGGCTGGTCTGCAGTCACCACTGGCAGTGCCTCTGGTAATGACACCTTGGGTGCTATATATTTGCTTCATGTTGCATACAATTTCCGGAGCAAAGTTCTTAATACATTTAAAAACAAATCTTAACAAAGAATATTTTATAAAATTCTCAAAACTTTGTAAATTGTGCTTTTCTTGAATTCTGCAGGAGTGCCATCGTTTGGGCTTTTGACCCAACACTTTTAAAGCTTGCTTATCATGAGAGACTACTTTTCATTGCTTACTGGTTAGTCTGGGATCAGACAGTGATACAGTATGAGAAATGAGATAAAATCATTGCATAAAAGTACAGTTAAGCAGCATTTATTGATATTAGGCAAAAACAATTCAAATTAGTCCTGATAGTTTTTGTTATTTTCTTTATATGAGCATCAAATCTTAGGTTTGAATCCAAAACTACTCCCTGTCAGGGTATGTGGAGTTTGAACCCGAATTCAGCCGCACACAGAACTTCGTTTTAAAGAGTTTATTGAATGTTGGATGAGTAGTGGAAAATGAAAACCAACAGTCTGTACCGGACAGGAGCAGGTGGATGGTGATGGCTGGAGCAGGTGGACGGGAGAGAGCTGGAGGACGGAGGGTGCTGCACTGTGGAGCCAGGAAGCCTTCAGAGTAGGCGGGAGAGCGCCGGGGTTGAGGAAGAGCCGGCAGCACAGCAGAGAGAGTTACCGGCAGGCGGGCAGTAAGGTAGGCAGACGAAAGAAGCACGGGCTGGCAAACGTAGCAAACACAGGCAGGTCGAGGTATGAATGAAGAAGATCCGGCAGGGGTGAGCTGACAGAGGAGTCCTTAAGTGTTGACTGACAGGTGGAATGAGTCCGTGCTGATTAGGAACAGCAGGTGGCAGGAATCAAAGGTGAGTGGAGATGAGGCTGTATGTGAGGTGGAAGGTGCCGGAACTGTCCAGGGTGAAGCGGGCAAAACTGAACCCTGACACTCCCAAATACTTAACTTTTTCAACTTTATAAATTGGTTTAGGATTAATTTGAATGTGGAAGTTTTCTAAAGATTTTTGTCGAAGTGAAAAGCACATGGAGACTGTTTTGGATCAATTTAAAGAAAGACGGTTATCTTGAAGCTACTGAAAAACACTGACCATTTGTCTTTTCAACTGCTCTGCAGCTTTATCTGGTGTCTTTGCTGATACATAGATAACCGTGTCATCAGCATACAGCTGGCACTCAGCTTCTGCACAGACATTTGGGACTTCACAAAAAAGCAATGGTCCCAGGATTGAACCTTGGGGAATATTATATTCACAAGGAGCTGAGATACTGCCATTGATTTCTACATTCTGTATTCCCGACTCCAGATATGATGTGAACCAAGTTTATGCAAAAGTATGTCATGGCTGACGGTATTGAAGGCCTTTCTTAGATCCAAAAATACTGCACCAACCACATGCCTCCACATACCCTTTGTCTAAACATTATTTGATCTGTTATTTGTCTGTTAAATAGGTAGTCTTATCTGATTTGGTGTTAAACACTGACAAGGTTATTATAGTGGGTGATTTTAACATTCATGTTGACACTGAATGTGATAACCTTAGTCTAGCCTTTAAAACTATCCTAGATTCAATTGGTTTTGTTCAAAATGTGCATAAACCGACGCACTCTTGGTTACATACTTTAGACCTTGTGCTGACATATGGCATTGATTGAAGAATTAACAATATTTCCTCACAACCCTGTCCTATCTGACCATTTTTTAATAACCTTTGAGTTTAATCTAACTGAGTTCTCCACCCCCAAAAGAGCGTTCCATTATAGTAGATCTTTATCGGATAATGCTGTATCAAAACTTAAAGAGTCTGTCACCCTTTTAATATCCTCAGTATTGCAGAAATGCCCTGTATATGGCAGCAATGCTGTTTCTTCCCATTCACAAATCGACACCTTTGTTAACGGTGTGACTTCCTCATTGCGTTCTGCATTAGATAATGTAGCTCCCTTGAAAAAGAAGCTGATAATTCACAGGAATTCACAGGACATGATTAATCTATCCTTAGTCAATGGATATGTACCACAGGCTTTTAAAGTAGCTGTTATTAACCTTTACTTAAGAAACCTTCTCTTGATCAAGATGAGTTAGTAAATTACAGACCTATATCTAATCTTCTTTTCCTATCTAAAATTCTTGAGAAAGTAGTTGCTAATCAACTATGTGAACATTTACAAAGTAATGACCTACTTGAGGAGTTTCAGTCAGGCTTCAGAGCTCATCATACCACTGAAACGGCTCTGGTGAAGGTCACTAATGATATTCTCATGGCCTCAGATAATGGACTTGTTTCTGTACTTGTCCTGTTAGATCTCAGTGCTGCATTTGATACAGTTGATCACAATATTCTCCTACAAAGACTTGAGCATACTGTAGGGATTAAGGGGAAAGCATTAAGCTGGTTTAAATCTTATCTGTCGGACAGATTCCAATTAGTTTATCTTAATAAATCTTCTTCAAACTCTAGGGTCACTTGTGGAGTACCACAGGGTTCAGTCCTTGGACCAATTCTCTTTACTATATATATATGCTTCCGATTGGCAAAATTATCAGACAGCATAGGATTAATTTCCACTGTTATGCAGATGACACTCAGTTGTATTTGTCCATAAATCCTGATGAATCCAATCAATTACTTCAACTACAGGCATGTCTTGATGACATCAAATGCTGGATGACTTTAAATTTCCTGCATTTAAATTCTGACAAGACAAAAGTTGTAATCTTTGGACCAGAGTCCTCAAAAAATAAAGTTCTTAATCAATCACTTAATCTGGATGACATTAACTTGGCCTCTGGTAATAAAGTAAAAAATCTTGGTGTTATTTTTGACCAAGACATGTCATTTAAATCCCATATTAAACAGGTTTCCAGAGTTTCCTTTTTTCACCTCCGGAATGTTGCCAAAATTAGAAACATTCTGTCCAGGAGCGATGCTGAAATACTAGTCCATGCATTTGTTACTTCAAGGCTGGACTATTGTAATTCTTTACTATCAGGAAGTCCACAAAATGCAGTTCAAAGTCTTCCGCTGATCCAAAATGCAGCAGCAAGAGTTCTGATGAAAATCAACAAGAGGGATCATATTTCTCCAATTTTAGCTTCCCTTCAGAATCAGAATCAGAATCACAAACAAGTTTATTGCCAAGTAGGTTTGCACTTACAAGGAATCTGATATGGTGTTGATGCTGCAGACAAAATATATATATATATATACAGAATCTAGAGCTATATACACAGTAGACTGTGTGTTAATGTAACGCAGAAGGTCTGACGATGCTACGTTGGTGTAGCTTGTAGATCCTGAACGGGGGAGGGAGAGAGGCAGTGTAAAGTATCAAGGGGGGCTCTGGGCCTTGTTGATAAGGCTGGTAGCGGATGGGATTCATTGGCTTCCTGTTAAATCAAGTATAGATATTAGAAATTCTCCTTCTGATGTATAAAGCCCTTTATAATCAAGCTCCATCATATATCCATCATATATCAGAGCTCTGAGCCATATTTCTAACAGAGCACTTTACTTTCAGACTGCAGGTCTGCTGTTGGTTCCTAGAGTCTCTAAAACCAGAATGAGAGGCAGATCCTTTAGTTATCCGGCTCCTCTCCTTTGGAACCAACTCCCAGTTTTGGTCCATGAGGCAGACTCTCTGTCTACTTTTAAGACTAGGCTTAAAACTTTCCTTTTTGACAAACCTTGTAGTTAGAGTGGCTCATGTTACCCTGAGCTACCTCTATAGTTATGCTGCTATAGACTTAGGCTACTGGAGGACATCAGGGCCTATTTTGCTCACTCTGCTGAGTTCTCCTACTGTTCTCCAATTTGCATTGCTTGATTGTTATTTCATCTTTTATCTTTTTGTTGTCTGTCCTTTTTTTCTTCATAGTAGAAGAACCAATATCACCTGGCCTTCTGTTAGCGGTGACATCATCCAGGTAAAATAGATCACCCATTATTAACATATAACGTAGAAAAGATTCCTGCATCAATGTGTGCTTCTGTGCTTTTTTTGTCTCTCTTGTTGTGTCTCTGCTCTGTCTTCTCTAACCCCCAGTCGGTCGAGGCAGATGACCGTTCACACTGAGCCTGGTTCTGGTTAAAGGGGAGTTTTCCTCTCCACTGTCACTTCATGCTTGCTCAGTATGAGGGAT